>PVIJ01003260.1:0-139094 GCA_004024925.1 Scalopus aquaticus
CTGTTCACAATAGCAAAGGTATGGAAGCAACCCAGATGTCCAAAAATAGATGATTGGATCAAGAAGATGTGGTACATATACACAATGGAATACTATTCATCATTCAAAGAAGATAAACACATGCAATTTGCAGCGACATGGATGGAATTAGAGGGGATCATACTCAGTGAAATAAGCCAGAAAGAAAGAGAAAAATATCAGATGGTTTCACTTATAACAGGACTATAGGGAGGCCGGGTGGGAGAGAGACAATCAGTGAAGGGGCGTGGGTGGGGGGTGGGGGGGTGGAGGGAGCCTGAGGGAGGGAAGGGAAAGGGCACAAAATGGAATAGAAAAGAACACAAGGGACCATGGAGATGGATCACGGGTGAATTGGTGGTGGGCTACCCAAGGGGAATGCAAAATGTAAAAGACATAAATAACAATAAAAATATATATTATATAAAAAATTAAAAAAGATTTCTTTATGCATACAAGTTGGGGTACAGGCCAGAGGCGTGGGGCGGCGAGAGGGTTTACCAGAGACAGAGTGGGGCGCAGAACAGGCAATGCTGAAGGGAGCAGCAGGCAAGGCAGGAGAGGTCTGCCGTGCCATGTGAGAATCTCCCCGGCCAGACATCGAATTGGCATTGCCACTGCTGACAGCTCCACAGTGCAGTGCCTAACCACTGTGCCAACCGGCCCTTTATTCAGCTTTTGTGGGGTAAAGTTTCCTACAAATGCTTATTAGACCCACGTGATCTAGTTCTGAGTTTAGGGGAATTAGATCCCTATTTATTTTCTGTCTTGATCTATCCATTGGTCAGAGTGAGGTGTTGAAGTGTCCAAGCACGTATAGATGATCTCTATTGTCTGTTTCCAGATTTAATATTTTTTCTGATATATTTTGGCATTTATTCATGGAAGCAGAATATATTGATGAATGTTAGGTCTTCCTGTTGTATTGTTCCCTTGATCATTATATAGTGTCTATTTACCATTCTAAGTTATAAGTTCATTTTATCTGATATAAGTATGGCTGCTCCTGCCTTTACTTGGGTGCTAATTTGCTTGCAGAACTGTTTTCTACTCCTCCCATCTTCAGTCTATGTTTACTATTGGAACTTAGATGTGGTTGATGGAGGCAAAAAAGTTTGGATTCAGCTACCAATTCCAATTAGATATGCTGTGTCTCTTCATTTGCAAATTCAGGCCATTGACATTGAGTGATTATTGATATTATTTTTCTATCTTGCTTCTTTCTTCACTTTAATCTTCAAGATTACTGATATTCTTCATTTTGGTTCATACTACTTTTACGCTTTGTCCTGAATTTTTACCACCTTCATTGATCTTTTTATGTCCTGCAATTCTGCTCTTTTCTTGTATTAAAGTTTGTTTCAATTATCAGTTCATTGATTGAATTTCTCATAACATAACTTTCTTTTCTAAGTTTTCTTTGTATTGTCCATTTTTAAAATTTTCTTTAAAACATGGAAATTTTGAATTCTATGTCTGATAGGTTAAAAAATCAACAACACCTCTTCCATGTCTTTGTGGTGTGGTTCTGGATTTTGTTTTCTCTCTGTGGTGTATTGTTCCACTGCAGACTTTTTTGGCTACATACATGTTTGTTTCTCCTACTTGTTTGTTTTCGCTTTGTTTTGCTGTAGTTGAGGCTTTTGTTGTATGTGAGTGCTTCTCTCCCACTGTTTTGGGCATCTACCTGATGATGGGCACTGCTGCTGGGGCCTTGTGAGATGCAGTGGTCCTAGGGCTTCCCTGGAACACTTCTGGGCTTGTTTCTAAAGGAATGGGGGGCTGGCAGAATGTTGGGCTAGATGTCAAGTCTCTGGGGTTTTGCTCAGCCTTGGAGTGGTGGCCCTAGACCATATTTCTGGTGGTTGAAAGAGCAGGAAGCATGTTTGTTGAGGGGGCCAAGTCTTCAAGACAATGATTTTTAAGGGGAATGACCAGCATACACTAAAAAAATCACAACCACTATATCAAGGATTCTTTCTACTATTGCAAGATTAAAGATAAAGATGTGTTTCATCTGCCTGCCAAATCTAATAAGAGACACTAATGCTCTTATATTCTAACCAAAGCCCTGTCACAAAGCATGTTAGGAAATTAGTTTCCCAGACATCAGCTTCTAAGCTGAAGGGCCAAGCATTGAAGATGAAGGAAGAGATTCTGAACACCAACAATTAAGCCAGTCCAGTCCTCTCACTTGGTACTCTAACACATATACTTCTACTCATATTTCTCTCTCAAATAATAACAAGATCATTTACCTTTCTAACATGATGTTGCTATAAATTGTGTTTACTCTTCTCCAAATTTCACCAATCACCATCTACAATATTTGTGATGTTTATTCCTTTTCTAGTTAAATCACCACCACCCTTCTAACTTGTAAACCAATAATACATAACAAAAATCATCTTCATCAACGTATGTTTTATAAAGTGAGGAAGGACCTTTTATAGGCAATAAAATACAAGACAATGAAGAAAATATATTTATACATTTAACCTCAGTTTGTGACTGGTACTTAGTTGGTCTTTAAAACTTCGTTGTTTCACTTTCCATGCCATTTTCCTTTTATCCTCAGTCAGCAGCTTATACTCTGCTTAGTAGGGTGACCCAAACTTCTATCCCTAACATGTCTGATCTTGACTATATCTAATTGTTGTAATACAGTCATATTGTTCACCACTAGATATTAAACTATTAAGAAACACCTCAGAGCATCCAAAGGTTAGCACACATAACCCTATTTGCCTTCATCATGTATCAGAAATTCTACTGTTTCTTCTCTAATTAGGATTATAACTGCAGACAGTTGTCTTTTACTGGTCAGTAGTGTTGCATTGGGAACTCACAATAGTAAGGTATTTTTCTCAATTTCTAGTTCATTGAAACTATATTGTGATGGTCTTTTAAAAGTATTTTTCCACTGGGGACAAAGATCTGTAAACCATTAAAGCAATAAATCATAGGGATAGGAAACAAAGGCTTTTTGAGGGGGTTCTTAGGGCTTATAATGGAAGGAGTCACATTCACTTTCAACTATTGATTTGCCAGTTTCTTTTCTGGCTATGGGAAGAAAAGCACCATTTATGGTCAAGAGAGCATAAACTAAAAAAAATTAGAATATGTCTATAATCCTGCCAAGTTCTGTTATGTTGAAAACACCATGATTACATAATCTATACACTGTCACTAGACAAACTGTCTCTCACTGATAGGATACAAAGTAAAGTGAGTCATTCTTTTGAGTATGAGTTTACTGCTTCATTTTTTTGTTGTAAAGTTAATAACTTTTTCAGAAGGAATAGAGTGTTATATCAGCAAATAATGCATTCAATAAATCCACAAATGAAAATGAGGGCAAAATGTTGCCAACTATGTTGTTCAAAGAGTAAAGATTCACTAAATTGTCATCAACTTAATGACACACCTCTCTCCAGGTACATATATCACATGTCCGTTTCCTATTTTATCCTCAATGTAGACACTTAGGCACTAAGCAGTGGAGGTAGTTCAGTTTACCTTATTTGCTCCCCCCCCCGAATGAATTATTAGAGGATTCATAAAATTTCCCTATTTACAGACATTTTATGTACTGTCGGATTTACTGGATCATGGTCCACATAAAGGATGAACTAACTATTCAGTCTTACTTTGCTCTTTACTAAAAACTAGCAACCTTTCAAAATAGGTGCCAGCAGTATACTATTTATTTTTAAATACAGATAAGGTAGCATGATTTTTTAATGTTTAAAAACTAGATGAATGACTTAAAATAAAAACTTGTGGCAGTGTTATAATGTCTTTTATCTAGGAATTCAGCCTATTCAGACATTAAGGGATTTGTCCTATAAGCAAAAAGCCTTCCTTCTCTTAACATGATAATTCTTGGAAGGTTTCCAGGTAGACTTTTCTGTTTTGTTTTTTTATTTTCAAAATATGACATACTATTTCAGCATGATGTTCATCACTTTCAATGCTCGAATAACCACAATTAAGTAACTATTACCAAGGATACTGAATGTGAGAAATATCACTGTTACTATACCAGCTCTGCTGACTATTTCAGTGACCACACTGGTTTATAAATCATTGAAAATTTGGCCTCCCTGGTGGCACAGGGGTTAAAGACTCAGTGCTTTGAAGCTATCACGCCAGCCACTGCAATAGAAGTTTGTCCCTGACCAGGGAACTAAGCCACATGGCACAGTAGACCTCTTCTGTCTGTCCCGTTGCTCCTCTCAGCAGTGTATTTCAGTAGACCCACCTGTTCTGCTCTCCACTCTGTATCTGGGGAATCCTCTCACCACCCACACCTCTCTTCTGCACCCCAGCTTGTAGGCATAAATAAATAAAAATAAATCTTTAAAACAAAACAAATCACTGATAACACTGGTCAACAGTGAGATCGTTACTGACTTAAAAAGGCCCAGATCTGTAGTATCTTGGTGTGCTGAACATGAATATAACCCTGAATTTTTTATATTAGCTCTCGTTTTGAATTTATTTCATATAATTCATTTTACATGTTTCATTGTGTAAATTTATCCAGTAGGACTGCAACAACATCCTAAATCAGCTTAGAATGATGTAATATTGTATCACATTGCATAGTACCATCATGCACGTATCATCCAGAGTTAATTGCATCATTTTCTGATGCAATGCAATACTACTGCCAGGCGGCTGCTGAAGTAAGCTGACATCAGCAGTGCATTCTATAAAGCCCTATCGGAAAGGCTGAGCAATGAAAATATTTCAGACTTTGTGCGAGGCAGCTGAAGCTACTGTTCCATAGAACTGGTATTATTTTATCCATTTAGGCACAATACAGAACAGTAATGCCTCAAAAGTGTGTTAATAGCCTGGACAATTTCTGCTGTATTTGTGGAGAAGTGACATCTGCCAACCAGAAGAAAAGTATCGCTTCTCAAGTGAAGGAGGCTTATCATCTTGACTTCAGATGCAAGGTTGGTGACCAAGACAAGCCTTGGGCCCTGCACCTATGCTGTGCTACATATACAACACAGCTTTCACAGTGGTTAAATGGTAAATGACCATCAATGCTGTTTGCAGTCCCCATGGTGCGGAGAGAGCCAAGCAACCATATAAAAGACTGTTACTTCTGCCTGGTTCCTCCTCTTTCAGGCAGAATAACAAAGCAAAAGAAATCGAAAATAGTCTACCCAAACATTCCATCTGCATTGAGAACAGTTCCATGTGGGACTTCCTATTCCAGAACCTCCAGCAGAATCTTCTCTTGATTCATTTGATGAGGACAAGGGTGAGCTGACCTGTTCTTCTCCTGTTCCATCAGCATGCAGGGATCCAGATTCTCACTGCGGTGCATCATCAACCCCACACAGACTAACACAGGAAGAACTCAATGACCTGGTTCATGATTTGGACTTGTCCAAGAGCAGGGCAGAATTGCTAGGACCAAGACTTCAACAATGGGATCTTCTAGAAGAAGATGTCACAATTACTTTATCTCGAAAGTGCCACCAGCAGTTGGGCTCTTTCTTTAGAAAATAAAGTACTCTGGTATTCTGTTCCAATATTGAAGGCCTAATGAATGCCTTAGAAATCACTCATGACCCACAAGAATGGAGACTATTTCTAGACTCTCTGAAACTGAGTCTTAAGGCTGTGCTTTTGCACAATGGAAACCATCTTCCCTCTATTCCATTTCTGAACAGCTGTACAAGAAGAGACAGGCGAAGAAATCTAAGCAGTAGTGTATGACTCGATTTTTTACAGGTATTAACCATAGGCCTATTCCTATCGGCATGCATTTGGTGATGTAAACATCCATTTATTGCACATAAAAAAAAAAAAACAGAGCCAAAATTATAATTTGACTGTCGTGTTCATGTTGTGCACATACAGATCGATAGGAAATGGCTAAATTTATTTCAGTAACATGACTTTTGTAAAAATTTGTTGACCAGTGTTACTCTCACCTGAAGAGGACATTCAGAACTTTTTAAGCAAAAGGGTGTTCCCTCATAAACAAATTTTTTTTTTTTAACGATTGATTTATTTATGCATACAAGCTGGGGTACAGGCCAGAGGCATGGGGCAACGAGAGGGTTCACCAGAGACAGAGTGGGGAGTGGAACAGGCAGATGGACGGAAACACACTGCTGAGGGGAGCAGCAGGAGAGGCAAGAGAGGTCTGCCGCGCCATGTGGGAATCTCCCTGGCCGGGTGTCGAACTCGCGTTGCTGCTGCCCACAGCTCCACAGCGCTGCGCTTAACCACTGCGCCACCAGGGAGGCCCCTATTCATGGTTATTATATCTAGAAATTTGTAGCACTTCAAATTCTTTTAAAATGAGACTATTTAAATTAGGCTTTGATTATCCATTCAAATACAATAAATCAACTCACACATCTAGTTCAGAATCTCTAGTAAGTGTGCCCATATTGTTAAATTCAGCCCACTGTAAATTTATTTGCCTTCTTGGCTTTTCAGACCTTCGTAATTAATTTCTGTATATAGATATTCCTATATTTTTGGTAATAATAATAGCAAAATCATGCTATTTTTCCTGTAAGAGTTATTTCCTAAGTGCAGACTTTGAACTCATTGCCTCAGATAGTCTTAAATCTGGCACTAATTACAGTTCTGGAAATAAGTAATAAAATGGATATTATGAAGAACAGTGATTCTTCCGGGGCCTCCCTGGTGGCACAGCGGTTGAGCACTGCGCTGTGGAGCTGTCGGCAACGAGTTTAACGCCCAGCCAGGGAGATTCCCACATGGTGCGGCAGACCTCTCCTGCCTCCCCCGCTGCTCCCCTCAGCAGTGTATTTATGATCTGCCTGTTCTGCTCCCCATTCTGTCTGGTGAACCCTCTCGCCACCCCACGCCTCTGGCCTGTACCCCAGCTTGTACGTATAAATAAATAAATCTTTAAAAAAAAAAGTGATTCTTCCAAGTGAAGGGAGTACAGGACCTTCAAATAAAAAGCATGCAGCCTTTTCATATCTAAGAAAGGAATTGGTAAGGAATAATCAGCATGACTTGGACAGTCAATGTACTCACATTCATCCAAATGCTCCCAAATGTCCCCAGTTTAATCTTCAAGATATTACTATTTCTCAATCAACACAAGACTTGGAAAAGGTCTATATTCAGTTGTTTACAATTGTATAATGCAGAATCAAACTTTATATCCTGTTTCAGAAACATTAGCTCTTTTATGAAAGGAGGTAAGATATGCTTTCAGAGAAACCACAAAAGTATATTCTTTAACTGTGCCTTAAACTGAGCATTTGAAGGCTGGAAGTTGACATTTTAATGCTTTTGTTAATCTTCCAATGTTCTGAGAAAAAAAATTAGTTCATGTACACTCATAATCCGTGCAAAATAATCTAGTGTAGCAGTTACTTAGTCCCCCAAAGTTGTCTTACGTAGGCACTTTACTTCAGGCTGCTATGATATTTGCTATGACATTATAAGAACTGCCAGTTTCCCACTAATCACTTCATTGCATTATGGTACATTAAGGTCAGATTGCATAAAAACATGAAACACATGTATAAAATTATATATTTATTTATTCTTTATTTTCAAGGTATAAAAGTGCTTATAATTGATTTCAATATTTCAACCCTAATCCAATATATTTCACTTACATAGCTGTATCATAGAAATAATAAACTAGAACTATCTCGTTTTACAGATGAAACTAATTTTTTCACCTGCTCATTCTTTACTAGGAATAATGTGTTTTCAGTACATTGGTGCCCAACTAACTCCAAAAATGAGAAATTTATTATATGTAAGCACATGCATAAGCTTCAGATAAAGTGTGATCCAGAATAATTGTAAGAATTTTGGTAAAAAAGAAATTCTTAGATTTTCACTGTAATCTTTTATTACAAACGAGATACTAACTACACTTTACTAACTGTATTGGATGTTGACTAGCAATCAAATAAGAGTCTCAGGATCAGATGGTTACTTTTGAAACAATAGCTATGAATTGTAGAACAAGAGGGTGTTTATGTATGACAGTGCTCTCAGGCCTACTCTTCCAATCAGGGGCACATAGGGTTCAATTTAAAAAAAAATAGGGTACTTTTTTTTGGACTGAAACTGGAAAAAAATATGTGTGTGTGTATGTGTTATATACACAATATACAAACATATGTATTTTTTTCCTTCTTTATTTAAGTACTTTGTATAGCATTACTTATGATGCTACAACATAAAACTAGAATCTGCTATGTCAGGCAACTACCATAAACTACATTGGTTCAGTGATTTGCTTTTGGGGCACATGGCACCAGTCAAAATTATGACAATAGGTGAATTTGGAGCTGAAGTTACTTTAGAGATGTGAATGCCTTTTAAGAAACATAGTAAATCCAAAATATTTATAACACATCCAAGTAAGTTCATAACAATCTCAGGAAAAAATAAATCAGAATGAATTATAACCCACTAAACTTCCCCATTCAATACACCTCTAAATTGTTTATCTACTATATTTTTATTATTTGATATTAGCTTGATGTCCATTACCTGGGTATCACCTCTGTATAAGATTGCTCATACTGAAAGAAAAATGATGTTCTTTCAGACAAAATCATGCTATTTCTATTTGCCTAACATAGACACATATATCTTTACCTGCAATTTTAACCAAATGAATATAATTTTCTCATGTTTTAAAATCTTTACAGTAGTCCATTTTTAATTACAACTCTGATTTACTTTATATAATATTATAGCAAATTTTTGAATTTTGTTTTACCCTGACTAAAGACTATCTCATTCACAACTGTATCTTCCATAACAATTTATACGTGCTGTTGTTTACATAATAGATCCAGATGATGGTTTTATTTGTACTGATGGACTGGCAAATACTACAGTTTTTGACAAGGGACAGACTTCATATATTTCCCCTTTAAGAAAAATTATCATGCATCCTTGGGAACGTCAATCATTATTCACAGTAAAAATTGAATCACACCTACTTATTTCATTCCATAAGAAGTATATGTAAACCAACTGTTCATCAAATCATATTAAATATCCATAGCCTATCATCAACTATTACTTTTTCAAAAGGTCCCTATAACTTATAAGAAACGCCACTATGGAATATCCAACCTGATCATGGAATGAAGCATTTATTCCCTGAAAGACATATCTATATCATTTTTCTGCCCAAACTTACTGGCCTTTCTCTACCATCATAGGGAGTTTGATTTATGTCACTCATAGTAAAGATTCAGTGAATAAGTCAATGCCAGTTTCCTGTGCAATTTCTAGTACACTTAATAGTCTGTATGCAACCATCATTTATTTTCCTTTCACATGACATTCAAAATGACAAAATTAAACCATTGGTGATCATACACACAAGCACACACACATATGCCAGCTTGGGCTTGGTTTGTATGTGATTTGATTTCACCAATGGAAACTGAATCCGTCAAAATCTACTCAGGAAATATAAACCACGTCAGTTATCTTAAGAGATGATTTAATATAAATTAACAACTTACTAACAACTTAATGACTAATGATTGCAGCAAATTAATTTGTTAAAAGGTTAAAGGAAACACTACTTTATTATGGACATAGTAGCCATGGAACAAGTTACTGTTCTTAAAGCTTAAGAATAAAAAGGAAAGATGTTGAGACTTAAAAGCAGACGCTTAGGGGCCTCCCTGGTGGCACAGCGGTTGAGCGCTGCGCTCTGGAGCTATAGGCAGCTCGCGATGTGAGTTTGACGTCCAGCCAGGGAGAATCCCACATGGTGCGGCAGACCTCTCCTGCCTTGCCCGCTGCTTCCCTCAGCAGTGTATTTATGATCTGCCTGTTCTGCTCCCCATTCTATCTCTGGTGAACCCTCTTCCTGCCCCACACCTCTGGCCTGTAACCCAGCTTGCATGTTTAAATAAATAAATCTTAAAAAAAAAAAAGTAGACGTTTAGAAGTGAGAATCAAGAATGTTGAGCCCAGATTCCTGATAAGGTTGGTTATTATGCCTTAGGATATCTGAACAGGGACTCCATAGAGTTTGGATAAAGAACTTGAGAAAGTTCTTACCTGATAATGATAACTTAAGAGTGCAAAGCAGGAAACCTATTGGAAGTGGGTCCTACAATTACTTTAAAAAAAATAGTTATATCTTTTTTTTTTAATTTTTTAAATTGCTATTTATATATTTTACATTTTGTATTCCCCTTGGGTAACCTACCACCAATTCACCCATGACCATCATTGTGGTCCCTTGTGTCCTTTTCTACTTCATTTGTGTCCTTATCCAACCCCTCCCCACCCCCACCACCCACCCACCAGTGTCTCACTCCTATTTGGTTTCCTTATAGTCCTGTTATGAGTGAAACCATCTGATATTTTTTCTCTTTCTTTCTGGCTTATTTTGCTGAGTATGATCCCCTCTAATTCCATCCATGTCACTGCAAATTGCATGTGTTTATCTTCTTTGAATGATGAATAGTATTCCATTGTGTATATGTACCACATCTTCTTGATCCAATCATCTATTTTTGGACATCTGGGTTGCTTCCATACTTTTGCTATTGTGAACGGTGCCACGATGAACATACAGGTGCATGTATCCTTTTGGATTAGAGTTTTTGTGTCCTTTGGGTAGATTCCCAAAAGTGGTATTGCTGGGTCGTATGGAAGCTCCATTTTTAGCAGTTTGAGGAATCGCCATACAGCTTTCCATAGTGGTTGGATCTGTTCACATTCCCACCAGCAGTGTAGAAGAGTTCCTTTTTCTCCACATCCTTTCCAGCATTTGTTGTTGCCTGTATTTTTAATGTGTGCCATCCTCACAGATGTGAGGTGGTATCTCATTGTGGTTTTGATTTGCATTTCTTTGATTATAAGTGATGTTGAGCATTTTTTTCATGTACCTGTTGGCCATTTGCTTTTCTTCTTTGGAGAAGTGCCTTTTGAGCTCTTCTGCCCATTTTTTGACTGGGTTGTTGGCTTTGTTTTTGTTGAGTTGTGTGAGTTCCTTGTAAATTTTTGTTATCAGTCCTTTATCAGTTGTATTGTATGTGAAGATCTTTTCCCAGTTGGTAGGGTGGCTGTTAGTTTTGGTTAATGTCTCTTTTGCTGTACAGAAGCTTTTTATTTTGATGTCATCCCATCTGTTTATCTTGTCCTTCATTCCCTTCACTTTGGGGGATGTGTCTTTAAAGATTTTGCTGAGATGTATGTCATGTAGAGTTTTGCCTATATTGTCTTCTATAAATTTTATGGTTTAGGTCTTACGTCCAGGTCTTTTATCCATTTTGAATTGGATTTTGTGCAGGGTGTGAGGTAGTAGTCTAGCTTCACTTTTATGCATGTGGCTGTCCTGTTTTCCAAGCACCATTTATCGAATAGACTGTCCTTGTTCCATTGTGTTTTCTTTGCTCCTTTGTCAAAGATTAGTTGTTCATAGATTTAATTCCCGGTATTCTATTTGGTTCCACTGGCCTTTGTGTCTGTTTTTGTTCTAGTACCATGCTGTTTTATTTATTATGGCTTTGTAGTATAGTTTGAAATCAGGGCCTGAAATTCCTCCGTTTTCTTTATTTTTGGTCAGGGGGGCCTTAGCTATATGGGGTTTTATGTGGTTCCATATGAATTCCATCAGTATTCGATCTATTTCTTTGAAGAATGCCATTGAGATTCTTATTGGAATAGTGTTGAATCTGTAAATTGCTTTTGGTTGGATTGCCATTTTGATAATGTTAATCCTTCCAATCCATGAGCAAGGTATGTCTTTCCATTTTCTTGTGTCTTCTTCTATTTCTTTCAACAGTGTTTTATAGGTTTTTTTTTTGTATAAGTCCTTTATGTCTTTTGTTAGGTTTATTCCCAGATATTTGATGTTTTTGGTTTCGATTTTGAATGGGATAGATCTCTTACTTTCTTCTTCTTCTTCAGATTGGGTGTTTGCATATAGGAAGGCTACTGATCTTTGTGCATTGCTTTTGTATCCTGCTACTTTACTGAATTGGTCTATAATTTTGTTTAGTTTTTCTATGGAGTTTTTAGGGTTTTGTTTATATATTATCGTATCATCTGCAAATAGAGACAGTTTAATTTCTTATTTTCCTATTTGGATCCCTTGACTGTCTTTCTCATGTCTTATTGTTTTGGCTAGGTCTTCCAGTATTATATTGAAAAGCAATGGTGAGAGTGGACATCCTTGCCTTGTTCCTGATCTTAGGGGAAGGGCCTTCAGCTTCTCACCATTGAGGATAATATTGGCTGTGGGTTTGTTGTATATGGCTTTTATTATGTTGAGTATGTTCCTTCTATCCCAAGGATTTCAAGGGCTTTTATCATAAATGGGTGTTGCACTTTGTCAAATGCTTTCTCAGCATCTATTGATATGATCATATGGTCTTTGTTTTTCTTTTTGTTGATGTGTTGGATTACATTGATTGATTTTTGGATGTTGAACCATCCTTGTGTCCCTGGAATAAATCCCACTTGGTAGTGGTGTATTATCTTTTGGATGCATTGTTGGATCCTGTTGGCCATGATTTTGTTAAATATTTTTGCATCAGTGTTCTCTGTTCCTTTGTCTCTTTCCTCTCCTTGTGGGATTCCTATGACTCTTATGTTTCCTTTTTTCATGGTGTCAGCTAGTTCTTGAAGTGTTTCCTCATTCTTTTTCCTTCATTTTTCTCTTTTCTTTTCTGTCTTGGTTCTTTCAGTATCTTAATCTTCCAGAGTGCTTATTCCCTCCATTTCTTTTAATCTACTTTTCTGGCTCTCTACTAATGTTTGTAAATCCTCCATTTCCTTCAATTTCTTCTTTATGGAGTCATCCTCGTTCTTCGGTTCTTTATTTATATTTCTCAATTCTTTGTTCCTTTTGTTTAATTCTATCTTTTTTATGGATATTTTTAATTCTTTATCTGTTTGGTATATGTAATCTTCTATGTCCATATTTTGGGTTCTGGAGAGGGATTTTCTTTCTGTGGTGTATTGTTTATAGGGTCATTTGTAACTTTTCTCCTTCCTGTTGTTGGCCTTCTGCTTTGCTCTGATTGTACCATTCTTGTGCCACTGGTGCCAGCGGGCATGACTCCTGGTTTTACTTGCTGAGGAGTGTTTGTGGTTTCCTAGTGTCTGAGTTGCCTTGGCTGTGGCTGGGTATCTTCCTCTTCCGGATTTTCTTTTTTTTTTTCCCTCTGTTGAATTTCTGTGTCTCCCATAGCATGTCTCCAATGTGTTTCTGGTTAGGAGTGGAATTAGGGAAGAAGAAGCGGTGGTTTGTAGTAAAAAAAAAAAAAAAAGAAAAGAAAAGAAAAGGAGAATGAAGATGAAGAAAAGTAGGAAGTAAGGATCAAGAGAAAAGGGGAGGTTAAAATTAAAAAAAAAGTATCGGGCAGATGTAAACTTGGGGAGAGTTTTGTAGCCCTTTTGCTCTTAGGTTTTGGGGTTTCTGGGTGTGACCCTGCTGGGGTTCAACCCCTCCTTTCCAGTTGCTGTGTCCTGCTGTCGCTGCTGTTATTCATTGTTGCTAGGAATCTTTCTATTCTTTCTCTCCCCTTCCTTTTATTTTCCCTCCAGTGTTTGCCTGGGGCTATCCCTGCCCCCAGGATTATGTCTGGTGGGGAGGGGTTGAGAGCCCCTGGTCTTAAGTTTCTTTTCTGCTGCTTGGGCCCCACTATTCCACCAGGGGGTACAGGGGTGCAGGCTGTGGGCAGCTGTTGGTCAGGGTTTTTCCTCCCCTAGCTTCTGGGGGTCCACTGTGTAGCCACCTAGAGGTTGGGGGTGGAGCCACGGGGGGTGCTGGGCCCTTGTCACCATCAGTTGTAGTTTCCTTTCTGTAACCCTCCCTGGTGTCAAGATGCAGACACTTTGTGGAGGAGGGTGTGGTTGGAGACAGTTCCATCAGGAGCCTGTATCCAACAACAGGTATGGGAGGGGTTGTGGGGACTGTCAGTTAGTGGTTCTCCTTGGTGGCCACTCCCCAGGTCAAGTTACCTTCTTTCCGGTTGGAGAAGAGTCCTCGTGATTGGTAATCAAAGGAGTTGCCTCGATTGGCAGTCTGTGGGTTTCCCTAGCATCTGCTACTGGGATCAAGTTACAGCCTAAGGAGGGGAGTATTTGAGGTGGTCGCAGCAGGAGTTTTTCCTGCCTAGCTGGTTCCTCTGGCCAATATATCACCTAGCAACCAGTGGGGGATTGGGACCCCACAGGGTGCTGGCAGTTTATCCTCCCCACTAAGATGTTACCTAGCCCCAGGTGGGGAATGGAATGCAGTGACTCTTGCACTTTCCTGTGCTTCAGAGCTGCCACGCAGGGAAGAGATGGGGGTCGTGGGGTGGAGAAGTGGGGGTCACGCTCCCTGTCGGTTGGCCAGAGCCCTCAGACCCCGCTGCAGTTTCTGACCTTGTACTCAGCGGCACTCAAGGAAGCCAGTTTGCCCACCTCTCTTTACTGTTGTTCCTCTGTGTGTGGTCCAATGTCTTTTCTTGTCTCTTTTCTTTACTCCAACTCTTAGGTTTATCTTTAAGTCTAAAGCACCCCCGGGGATGATTGTGTTGTGCAGGGCATCCAGTTCCCCTCAGATCAGCTCTCAAAATTAGGGATTTTTCTCTCCATAAATAGATTTTTTTGTGGGAGAGCCTGAACCTAGCATCTGTTCGCCACCATGTTTTGGGGGTGTGTCCATCAGTTATATCGTTTTTTTTTAAAGAAAAATCAATATTAAGCAAAACACCCTTCCCTACCCCTTATATCCCTTTCATCTTCACACCCACCACCAATTCTTTTCACCTAGCCTATCCTTAGTTTGGCTACCAATATCACTAGTTAATTTTTATTGTATTTTGTCCATTTATCAGTTTTGTTTCTTTTTTTTTAATTTTTTTTAAAGATTTATTTATTTATACATACCGCTGGGGTACAGGCCAGAGGTGTGGAGCGGTGAGAGGCTTCACGAGAGAAAGAGTGGGGAGCAGAACAGGCAGATCAGAAATACACTGCTGAGGGGAGCAGCGGGCGAGGCAGGAGTGGTCTGCCGCACCATGTGGGACTCTCCCCGGCTGGGAGTTGAACTCGCATCACTGCTGCTGACAGCTCCAGAGCGCAGCGCTTAACCGCTGCACCACCAGGGAGGCCCTGGTTTTGTTTCTTTACAGTACACATAAAGTTGAAATCCAATATATGCCTTTGTAATTCTAATTTAGTTTTGCATAATCCCCTCAAATTGATTCTATTCTATTTTGCAAAAGTTCACCTTTCCTTATAGTTGAATAGTATTCCACTGTGTGTGTGTGTGTGTGTGTGTGTGTGTGTGTGTGTGTGTGTATACACATATCATACCTTTTTCATTCAATCATTGATCAGTGAACACTTAGGTTGCTTCCATATCTTTGATATTGTAAATAATGATGCAATAAATATCATAGTGATAATTATATATCTTTGAGATAATTATTTCATATTATTTCATATTATTTCATATCTTTGAGATAATTATTTCATATTCATCAGATAATACAAAGAAGTAGGATTGTTAGGTTATACCATAGTTCTATTTTGAAGAAGGTCCATTTTGCTTTCCCAAATAGTTGCACCAATTTCCATTTCCCTCAACAGTGTGACTATACCTTTCTTCACATCTTTGCCAGTGTTAGCTGTGAGTAGTCTTTTTGATGCAAGCCATTTTCACAGATGTGAGATAACATCTCATTGTGGTTTTGGGTTACATTTCCCTAAAATAAGTGATAATGAACATTTTTCCATATGTCACTGGTCATCTCTATACTTTCACTGGAAAGTTGTCTATTCAGATCTTCAGCCTATTTTTTAATTGGGTTGTTTGCTATTTTGTTGTTAATTTGGAAGAGTTCATTATATACATTGGATATTAACTTCTTATTATAGGTGTGTGTGCACATACTTTCTCAAATTAAGAAGGATAGTATTCTAATTTGCTCATGTTTTCTTTCCTTGTACAAAAGCTTTTTAATTTGGTATAGTCTCAACTGCTTATTTTTTTATATATAGCATTTTTTTATTATTATTCTTATATTTTACATTATTGTGTATTCCCCATAGATTACCCACCACCGATTCACCCATGAACCATCACCATAGTCCCTTGTGCTCTTTTCTCCCCCATTTTGAGCCCCTTCTCTCCTGCTCCCTTGCTGAATGTCTGTTTCTTGTTTGATTCTCCTATATTCCTGTTATAAGTGAAACCATTCGCTATTTTTCTCTTTCTTTCTGGCTTATTTCACTGAGCATGATCCCTTCTAGCTCCACCCATGTTGCTGCAATCAATTGCTTATTTTTTCTTTTATGTCTGTGCCTTTGAAGTTGAGAATCCAGAGACATCTCTATCACTGATGCCATGGAATGTAATCACCTGTGCTTGTCTATGTATTTTATGATTTCAGGTCTTACATACAATCTTTAACCCATTATCAGTTTATTTTAGTGTGTGGTGTTAGAGTGTCTAGTTTCATTGTTTTTCATGTACCTTTCCAGTTTCCCTAGCACCATTTGTTAAAGATATTTTCCTTTCTCTGTTACATTGTCATGACTCCTTTGTCCTATCTTAGGTGTCAATATATGCATGGATTTATTTCTGGGCTGTAAATTCTGTTTCATTGATCCATATGTCTGTTTTTATTCAGGTAACATATTATTTTAACACTTTGTGGTCCACTCACATATTAGTACATGTTTTTGTCACCAGTATCAGGTGGCCGCTCATGTATTAATACGTGTTCATCTAGTCTCCCTTTTTTCACGCCACAGTGGATTTATTTGGAACTATTAGGAGCTATTTCTTTGATCATACTCAGTCTAGAAGCTTTATACATTGTTTTGGTGAAAGTGTAAGGTGTTTTGAGAGATATTACAATTTTTTTTAATATCCAGTAGTTCAGGAGTTGTGTGTGTTCTATTGAATGCTTATACCATTCATGCGGTGGCACAGAAAATGGACAGCCCCAAGGGCTGGTAAATTTAAAGGGCACCAGCACACAAGTGTTAATTACTGTTGTTCATAATTAGTTTAAAATTGATTAATGTGATGTTTCAATTTTTCTTTTTTTCCTCAAAATTGTTAGCTCTTGTGGCACCACTTAAATTTTATTTTTTATCTCATTCCTTGAAAAAATATCATTGGGAATTTGATAAAAATTGTATTGAATTTGTATTTTGTTTTTGGCAGAACGGTCATTTTGACTGTATTAATTCTCTCCATCCATGATCATGGGACCTTTGTGTCTTATTCTATATTTTTAACAATGTCTTACAGTTTTGATTGTATATATATTTAAGTCCTTCGTTAAATTTATTCTTAGATATTTAATTCTTTTTTTTGGGGGGTGGGAGCACAGAATTCTGAGAACTTGAACAGTCAGTGTTGGTACTTCTGAGCTGACACAATAAATGCTGGTTACTGCTGAGGTGATGAAGTGCTACTGGTATCACACAACTAGGGTAGGAAGTCCCTTCTTCACATAGTCAAAATTCTAGTCACTGTATCATGTCCTCTATAGCTGACTGTGCAATAGCCTAGAGAGCTCTGCTTAAATTAACTTCTGTAAGATAAAAGATATAATATGCTGACAAATAGTTGTTTTATGGCTCTGAAATGTAGAATAACTGTCTGATAGAATGCACTGCTAGATATGTAAGAAGGAAGGTGGATGATAGACAGACATCCAAAGAGTAGGGATTTCGGGCCTCCCCGGTGGCGCAGCGGTTAAGCGCTGCGCTGTGGAGCTGTCGGCAGCGACGACGCGAGTTCGACGCCCGGCCAGGGAGAATCCCACATGGTGCAGCAGACCTTTCCTGCCTTGCCCACTGCTCCCCTCAGCAGTGTATTTCTGATCTGCCTGTTCTGCTACCCGCTCTGTCTCTGGTGAACCCTCTCGCCGCCCCACACCTCTGGCCTGTAACCCAGCTTGTATGTATAAATAAAAAATAAATCTTTAAAAAAAAAACAAAAACAAAAACAAAGAGTAGGGATTTCATTTGTCCTGGTTATCATTATGTCTCCTTCTATTCCAATATAACCAGATAAAAAATGATTATCAAAAAATTACCAACTAGTGAATATATTTATTATAACTATTTGAATCTAGTATACTTCATTTTTCAAAAAAACATTTCCCAATGTTTTTAAAATATCCTCCAAAATTGCAATCCCAAGGCTGTTAGTGGGCATATTATAATTTAGTTTTCAATTTGCCTTTATAATAATTCACTATCTGCATGTATGTAAAATATCTAAGTATTTCATTTGAATTTCAGATATAGAAAAGAAACTTCAGGATCAAAGCACACAAACACACACAAACAGCAAGTACGTACACAGATATACCCTAAGATATAGCATGCATGCTATTTCACTGCACATATTACATATTATAAAAATAAAATATGGCACTAAATCTTTTCATTATAAATACTATGTAAATCAACTAATGTTTATAATAGCCATTAGTGCATGCTCTTTTAAAAACTATTTGAACATGGATTCATAAAATCTTAGTTTTGATATAGATTATCTTTGTGATATTGGACATTAGGTTTAATATTTTTTTCTATAAAATGGAAACAACAATAATGTCTGTTTCCTGGATTTATATGAGTGATTAACCTACATAAGGTGTTTTATAAAGTGATTGAAACGTAATGCTAGTTTTATTGATTTCAGGTTATATATATATATATATTTTTTTTTTAAGATTTATTTCTTTATGCATACAAGCTGGGCTGTAGACCAGAGGTGTGGGGTGATGAGAGGATTCACCACAGTCAGAGTGGGGAGCAGAACAGGCAGATCGACTGAAGTACACTGCTGAGGGGAGCAGCAGGCATGACAGGAGAGGTCTGCTGTGCCATGTGGGAATCTCCCTGGCTGGGTATTGAACCCATGCTGCAGTGGCTCTCGATAGCTTCATAGTGCTATGCTTAACCTGCTGCACCACCAGGGAGGCCCTTAAGGTTATAAGAATAATTTCAATAGACATGGAACAAAATTTGCTGTGGTATTTTTCACTTGCAATTAAAATAATTTCCACTAAAGGACTATTAAAAACTATTTAAGGTGCTAACATTTTTAGAGAAAAAATACACTATGTATAATAAATAGGTCACAGAGATGATATACTATTTTAACTCTGACTTATTTGGCTATAAGTAAACTTATTTGGTAGTATATTTTATACCCTTTTCTATTTTTTCTGAGAATAAGCTTTTCCAATTGAAAATATAACATTTCAGACATCAGAACTAAAACAAGCCTGAAATGTCTTTGTTATGGAAGGCTTAGTGATAAGATTATCAGAGTCCCTGATTTGAGGTAAAGGGAGAACCCTCATTAGTCTCTTGTAGTTTAAGCTAGGTTCTATCTCACACCACTGCTTAGTGTGAGGTTACAAAGACAGGTGGCCCCAAGTGCACAGGATTTTGATGTTATATCTTCTTTAGATCAGGATCAGAACTCTTCACTTTGGTGTTTCTGATGCCTGTTATCATTGACCGTTTTTCAGTCTTTAAGTAAAGGAGTTTCATCCAAACAGTACAAAGTATATGGCTTTAGCCTTCACAATGTGTAAATAAATTTAAAGTCAAACTCATTCACAAAACAATAATGTATAGTTATCAAAGTGGGAAGCAAAGCAAAAAATAAAATTATGAACATAAGCTTCTCTTAGTCTCCAATTCTTCACCCAGGTTAACCTTTTAGACTTCAAAGGAATACTTTAACAATGACATGATCAATATATTCCTCTGGATGAGCTGAATTTTTACCTGCGTCAAACTATAAATGAATAGAATTGAGGATAACGCATTATTCACATCCCAAAACACCATGTAAATTATACTGCCAGTAACATAAATTACTTACTTTCTCTCGCTTAATCCTATGTGGATCTGTTTAAACAATACCGCTGTTTTTTTTGGGCCTCCCTGGTGGCGCAGCGTTTAAGTGCTGCGCTGTGGAGCTGTCGGCAGCGGCGACGCGAGTTCGACGCCTGGCCAGGGAGAATCCCACATGGTGGGGCAGACCTCTCCTGCCTCGCCCGCTGCTCCCCTTAGCAGTGTATTTCTGATCTGCCTGTTCTGCTACCCGCTCTGTCTCTGGTGAACCCTCTCGCCGCCCCACACCTCTGGCCTGTACCCCAGCTTGTATGTAAAAATAATAAAAAAATAAATCTTAAAAAAAAAATAAATAAACAATACCCCTGTTTTTGATACTGTTGAAATGGACTCAATTTTAAATAACGGAAGGTGTTAGTTCTTCCTACTTGATGCTAATATCTCCCTTCCATCAGGAAAATAAAAAACATTGTTTCAGCTTGTGTTAGGATGTTAGACACAAGTTGTTAACTTATAAAGGAGCACTTTCCACTATTCTGTTTAAGCCATTCCTTCTATCATCATTCATTATGACCCCTGAGACCCATGATTATCATTTGCCAGGGACTTGAAAATAAAATGTTAAATTATAAGTGCTTGAGAAAAAATAAGTCAAGGATTTGTAGGAAATTTGGATGCTAATGCATTGTAGTAAAAAAGTAAATTTGGCAAAAATATTAAAAAGACTCAATACAAGGATGTGTAAAATTAGGGGCAAAGAAGTGATTAGAAGATACAGATTGGGAAGTCTGACAAGATATTGACTTTCTCTTAATTCTAAGAGCTGAAACATGAAATAAAAGCCATGTTCCATGACTGAAAAAGTTTGGGAACAATAAGATAAAAATTCAGTGTGTTAGCTTCAATTGATTTGGACTGTACCACCCTTACAAATTATGCCCAAAATAAACCTGGTGTTTTGATGTAGATGGCATTAACAGGAAATCCAAAATTTATTTTTTTCCTTGCAATTTCTTGTAATTTTTTTTGCAACTGTACTCAATGTTTATGCTTTTGAACTCCTACTAAGCCTGACACTGATAACTTAATTTAGATATTTTGAAGGAAATTCATATAAATTTAATTATATGTTAGCGCAATTCAAAATTAATACATCATTTGTAGTTCAATTTGTCAATTCAATCTTTCATTGTTTTAATCGATACTTCAGGTGTCTTGTGAATGCAAATATTAGAACAAGACTGCTCGTCCCACAAGGCACTTAAATACAAGAGGGACCTCTGAGCTTACAAGATTCCATGGCTGAGTGAATCATGACTAGTATCTTTACATTTCAGATGCCCAAAACAATACATTCATGGATAATTTGAAGGATGAAGATGAGGCAGCATCAGGAGTTCAACTGGGTGGACAAAATATATTCAGTTAAAGAAAAGTACAACTCTATTTCCACATAACCATTCATTCTGTATAAAAGCAGAGGCAAATGTACCACAATCAGAAACACTAGGAATGATCTTTCTCAAGGGAACAGATCAGGGAGGCATCAGCAGGTGATGCTAACAGGTATACAAAGTTAAGCTTTATTCTGTTTGTCTCTTCAACAGGGATTCCTTCATGTTACACCCCTATTCCTTGTTACCTCCAAATATCTGTACCTGTGAGGGACCTGAAGTTGAGAAAGAGTTAAAAAAATACTATTTATGTTTGCAAGCTGGACTAAAACTTTGTTGTGGTTCTTGAATTTGTTTATATATATTGGATTGGATTAATTCCACTCTTCTCTCTATATAGAGTAATATATATATATATATATATATATATATATATATATATATATATATAGAGAGAGAGAGAGAGAGAGAGAGAGAATATATATATATATATAGTGTGTGTATATATATATATATATATATATATATATATATATATATAGAGAGAGAGAGAGAGAGAGAGAGAGAGAGAGAGAGAGAGAGGAATTAATCCGATTTACTTGAAAGTATCTAGATTTATTTCCCTAAGAAATACTAAGACACAAAAGAACCGAATTGTGTACCTGCAAAACAAAATTCTATTTTTTACACTCACTGTCTCAGGTTACCACCGACTACATCAAAATTTAAATAATTGTTTTAGATATGGAAGTTTTTGGAAATGTTTAAATGTACACATTTAAATGTTTCTATTCAGAAAGTTGATTTATTCTTGAAAAAATTTTGATTCCATTTTTGGATCACATAAGCATGCTTTATTAAATCTGGTAATCCAAAGCCCATTACAGGTGTTTTTTTTTTTTTTGGCTTTTTGATTTGTTTTTATAACTAGGAGCTCACTATTAGTAGACCTTAGAGTTTTCTACGTCCAACACAACTCTCCCATGACATATGGCTCAGTATTTCGAGCTTTAAAACAGGTATTTTTCCTATATCTTAAAGTATTTTATATTTTCTTAAGGACCCTGAAACTCTGTGTAGTACTTCCATGATGCTTATTTAATCTAGAAAACATATCTGTCTCCTTTATTTTCAAAAGCATTTCATTTCACGAATAATGGATCTGTATATTACATGTTTACAGTGGAACAATGTGGGCCAAATTTTCAATTCTAATTTTTAAAAAGAATCCCATTTAAGACAATTGATATTTGAGGCTATTTATTCACTAACAGTTCACTTCTGAGTTTTTTACTGCTATATCATGTACTAAGGTGAAATTTCAAATAGTTACATATTTTGATATCAACTCTTCCTCAGAATTTGTCTTGGCAGAGTTGCATTAATAATGTGCCCTTTCACTTTTATTGAGCTAACATTAAAAACTTACATGAAATGACATTGCTATGTCAAGCTATTGTTTAAAGTATCATATGTTATATAGTCTAATGACATTTCAAGTGGAAAAGTGCAAAGAAGTATTTGTAGAATTAGCAGAAGCTGAAGTTTCAACACTCTCAGGGAAATGGCACACTTCAATTTATCAAATGATGAGCATTGCATACTTTATTGTGTTTTCTCAGATACTTGGTTTTTAAAAAATGCCAAGGCAAGTCTTAATTTTAAATCTCATCATACAAATGTAACTGGATAAAAAATTAATTTAGCAGTTGACAGTAGAAATTATCTTTAAAAAGCTGACTGTTCTAGGTAAGTGTTTCATGAATCTTTACATATCCTGCCATGGATGCAAAGTGCTATATTATTATTTATCTATTATTTGTAAATTGATTCATTTTTAATTAAAGTAAATTTATCTGAAATAATTTTAATTGCCTCAAGTGAAAAGAAAAGCAATTTAAAACTTCTGTTATTTACTAAACACATTTGCTCTTTGGAGATCTTGTCCAAGGATTGTTCTCTTGCTTTTTAAAAGAAGTGTTATTACTCATAATATAAAATGTTAAAGGCTTAATAAACACAAACTGGTAACTTCCTCTTGACTTCAAAAGAAATGTTGAAAGAAATAAATTTATCATGAAGGAATTTAATGTTATTTAATGCTTTGGTTTTATACTACTTAATCTATTATTTACACATAAAAGGATATCAGTTTTATTGGGAAAGGATTGTCAACAGGAGTTGTAGAACATCAAATACCTAAAATACTCTTAAACAAGATTGCACAATTTGCTTAAAATTTGCTAAGATACAATGTATGAGAGTAAGCATTAAGAATATGTGACTGCCTGAATTTTACGTGTACCTTTCTCTTAAGTTTGTGTCAGTATATTAGCCCCACTTCCCCACTAAAATTCACTCATCATACACAGATATAAAGTTCATGTAGGTAAGTGTGTACTCAATGTATTAAGGTATGCAAATTAGGAGAATAACTAAGCACCATGTCAGTTTTGATGACATGAAAAAGGAAGGACATACTAATGAAGAAAGGTCAATCCATAAGTGAACAGATTTAAAGAGAACATTGAAGCAATGGTAACAATGAAAACCTATTAACTATGAATTTATAAAATGTTAGGAAAGATTCAGACTTTATATAAATAATGGCATAGAAATTTCAGATAAGGGCCTCCCCGGTGGCGCCGTGGTTGAGCGCTGCGCTGTGGAGCGGCGACGCGGGTTCGATGCCCGGCCGGGGAGAGTACCACATGCACGGCAGACCTCTCCTGCCTCGCCCACTGCTCCCCTCAGCAGTGTATTTCTGATCTGCC
Organism: Scalopus aquaticus; assembly: GCA_004024925.1. Taxonomy (NCBI): domain Eukaryota; kingdom Metazoa; phylum Chordata; class Mammalia; order Eulipotyphla; family Talpidae; genus Scalopus; species Scalopus aquaticus. The sequence continues at coordinate 24,044 of PVIJ01003260.1, forward strand.
TGTTCTGCTCCCCACTCTGTCTCTGGTGAACCCTCTCGCCACCCCACGCCTCTGGCCTGTACCCCAACTTGTATGTATAAATAAAAAATAAATCTTTAAAAAAAAAAGAAATTTCAGATAAAAATTTACAAATGTTGGTAATGTTGGTTTACACTAAGCTATGATTCAAAAGTATAGGCTCAGACCTCTTCAGATTTGTGTTACCATACCACATCCACAAACAAGCCATCCACAATCCTCCACCATAGATAATCAGGTGTCCTACACACTTTGCTCTCTACCCTCCCTCTCCTCTTTTGGTAGCTTCCACTTTATTTATTTTTATTTTTTAAAAGATTTATTTATTCATGTATATAAGAACTGGGGTGTAGGCCAGTGGTGTCCTTTGGTAGCTTCCACTTCATTTATTTGTCTTTTTTTTAAAGATTTATTTATTCATGCATGTAAGAACTGGGGTGTAGGCCAGATTGTGGAGTGGGGGAAGGATTCATCAAAGACAGAGTGGGGAGCAGAACAGGCAGATCTATTGAAGTACACTGCTGAGGGGAGCAGCAGGCAAAGCACGAGAGGTCTGCTGTGCCATGTGGGAATCTCCCTGGCCAGGGAGCGAGCTCATGCTGCAGTGACTGCAGATAGTTGCATAATGCTAAGACTTAACCCACTGGGCCACCAGGGAGGCTCTAATAGCCTCCACATTATAGTCAGATTTCTAGGGTTTGCTTTTGTTTTTATTGATCCTCTGTTGTTTTCTTTTTTCTTCCCTATACTTCATTTATAAGTGAAACTATTGGTATTTGTTTTTCTCCTTTAAACTTATTTTCTTTAGTTTAATTCCCACTAGGTTCCATCCACATTGTCTTAAATATCAGGAGTTCATATTTTTATAGCTGCATAGTATTCCATTGTGCATACACACACACACAAACACACATGTATATCTACACACATATGCACATGCACACACACCCATCATATCTTCTTAATCCACTCATTTGCGACTGGCCACTTAGGTTATTTCCTGAACAAAGGAGCACGTGTGTCCTTTCAAATTGTGTTTTAATCTTTTGAGTAGATACCTAAGAATGGAATTTCTAGGATATAGGGTAAATCTATCTGTAAAATATGGAACACCTGCATACTATTTTCCATAAGTTACACCAGTCTACATTGCCACTAACATTGCAGGACAGTTTCCTTTTTTCTACACCCTTACCAACGCTTGTTGTTTCTGTTTTTTTGTATTATTATTTTTTTTTATGTGGGGCATTCACAGTTATGTCATAACACCTCACTGTGGTTTTGATTTGTGTTTTTGATGATGAACATTTTTTCATGTGTGGGCTTGCCATCTGAATGTTTTCTTTGGAGAAATGTCTATTTAGTTCTGCACAATTTTAATTTTTTTGGGGGGGTTTCCTTGTTTTTGAGTTGTGTGAATTATTTGTAGATATTTTTATTAGCCTTTTGTCAGTTGTATGATGTATAAAAATATTCCATCAGCTTACATTCGAATTACATATGTTAGTCAATTTTTAAAATGGTACTACTTTTTTTTTTAAAGATATTTATTTTTATTTATACATACAAGCTGGGGTACAGGACAGAGGCATGGGGCGGTGAGATGGTTCACCAGAGACAGAGTGGGGAGCAGAACAGGCAGATCAGAAATACACTGCTGAGGGGAGCAGCGGGCGATGCAGGAGAGGCTGCCGCACCATGTGGGATTCTCCCTGGCCAGGCGTTGAACTCGCATCGCGTGCTGCCGACAGCTCCACAGAGCAGCGCTCAACCGCTGCGCCACCAGGGAGGCCCTAAAATGGTACTACTTTTATGTCATATTTTTAGTACTTAAATTTCTCTTAACCTATTATAAAGTATTTACTCAATTTTGGATTACTGGGTTGAGCAAAATTAGAATTTTCCTGCCAAATCTCAGAGGAGCAATTCAAGAAATAAACATTTTCCCAAATTCATTGAGATAAAATTGATATGTAACATTATGTTAGTTAAGGTATACAATGTAATGATTTTATATGTGTATATATTGCAAAATGGTTTCCACAACAAGGTTAGTTAACACATTCCTCACCTTACACAGCTATAATTTGTGTTTGTGTGGCAAGAACTTTCAAAATTTCTACTTTCCTGGCAACATGCAACTATATACAATAGGTATTACTGACCATAGTCACAGTGACTGTAGTCACAGTCTGGTGACTACATGTCACCAGAAATTCTTCTTATAACTGATCGTTTAGGCAGTTTGGCCACCTTGAACGATTTCACCAACTCCCACCGCTTGCCTTTAATAATCTGCTCTGTTTCTATGAGCCTGTTTTTTTGTCGTTGTTTTTTTTTTTTTTTTTAGATTCCACATATAAGTGATGCTATACAGTATTATATTTCTCTGACTTATCTCCCTTAGTGTAACACCCACAAGAGTCACAATGGTTTTTACAATTGGCAGGATTTTATTTAGATAGTTGAATACACAGGTGCTATGGTGGTGGGAGAACTACAGGGACTATACCTGAGGGGAGAATCAAATACTATCCAAAAATGAACAACAATGTAAGTAAATAAATAAATAATGGCTGAATAATATATGACCATCTTAATAATAATATATCATTATGTATAAAAAGATCTATCTATTTATATCACATGTTATCAATCATCTATGGACATAGGTTATTTCCATGTTTTGATTATTATGAACAAGGCTGCAATGAACATGAGGATAAAGATTCTCTTTGAGATAGTGATACCATTTTTTCTGCTATATAGCCAAAAGTGGAATTGATGGAAAATAAATGGTTCAATTTTAAAATTTTGAGGAACTGCCATGCTTTTTACCATGAAATTTTTATATCAGTTTTAAATGAGTAAATAAACCCCATAGTTACACAGAACTCTAATAAGTAACTGTCAAGTATTTACACCTTAGGAAAACTTTTCTAACCCTTGTTTCACGGATTTTAAAAACTATTCAAATGTTAAAAAAATGTTGCAGATATATCTTTAGAAATATTAATAGGTCTTGAACACATATATAATTAATTGTCATATAAATTCTCCACTCCAGGGGAAGTAGATTTAGACAGATATTTAGTTGTGTTCTACATTTACTCAGCTTAATATGTTTACATATATTGTATAATCCCTCCAATCAGTATCATTTTTAATTATCAGTCTATCCAATAGTGTTGTCACATCACATCTAGTTTTGTGTTTTGTCAGCTTATCTTCTGCTTTGTTAATTATTTATGCAAAGATTATGTAAACGTTCATGGTTCACAATCTTCTCTCAGTTGATGTGACTTGGGAATATTTAAAATTTGAAAGCAATAGAAGTTGTTTATTTGAAAAATAGATTCAGAAAAATATTAAAGTTCTTCATTTTATAAAATAGGAAAACACTTGTTCTTGACTAACAAGTGAAATCTTTATCCAACCTGGGAATACATATTTTATTTTCAGTTTATCATATCTAAATCGGTAGCAATTTATACTTGAAACTCATTAATATTGAATATCTGTATGTCTGTGTTTGACTACAAACATATGCTTACATAGAGCACTAAATCAATGTCTTACAATGATAATATTTAATAAAAACTATAAATCAGTGGAAAAATAAAAAATGAATGAGGGAGTAAGGTCATAGAGTTTTTTCTTTATCCTCATACAAAACAATTTCACATATTTAGGGAGAAAAGGTGATTCAATGTAAGCACATACTACCCCATTACACTCACACATCTAAAGTCAGGTTATTTGCAACATCAAAAGACAGGACACATAAAGGATCTACATTCAATACCAAGAAATCACAAGTAAAGGTATCTTTTTGGTTCATTTAGGAATCTTGATCTTTCCATTTTGTGACTAGTTCTAGAACTCGTGTATATGTAATTAAATGATTTGAGTTCTTCTATATCAGGGTTCAAAGCATGGTCCTATCTTTATGGAGTAAGCTTAGAAAATGTACTGCCTTAGCTTTAATTATAAAATTTGGATATTCACACAACCTGAAATTATTGCCAACATTAAATAACACTGGTCAAGAGTGAGGTCATAACTGACCTAAAAAAGGCCTTAATCTGTAGTATCTTGCTGTGTTGAACATGAATATAAGCCTGGAAATTTTTTATTAGCTCTCATTTTGAAGATATTTCATATAATTTATTTTGTATATTTCACCGTGCAATTTATCCAGTAGGACTGCAACAAAACCCTAAATCAGCCTACAATGATGTAATATTGCATCACATTGCATAATACCAGCATGCACACATCATCCAGAGTTGACTGAATCATTTTCTGATGCAATTCAATACTACTGCCAGGCAGCTGCTGAAGTAAGCTGACATCAGAGTGCACTATATAAAGCCCTGCTGGAAAGGTTGAGCATTGAAAATATTTCAGACTTTGTGAGAGACAGTTGAAGCTACTGTTCCATAGAACTGTTATTATTTTATCCATATAGGCACAATACAGAACAGTAATGCCTCGAAAGTGCATTCATAGCATGGACAATTTCTGCTATGTTTGTGGGAAAATGACATTTGCCAACCAGAAGAAAAGTATCACTTCTCAAGTGAAGAAGGCTTATCATCTTGACTTCAGATGCAAGGTTGGTGACCAAGACAAGCTTTGGGCCCGCAAATATGCTGTGTTACATGTACAATACAGCTTTCACAGTGGTTAAATGGCAAAAGACCATCAATGCCGTTTACAGTCCCCATGGTGTGGAGAGAGCCAAGCAACCACATAAATGACGGTTACTTCTGCTTGGTTCCTCTTCTTTCAAGTGGAATACGAAGCAAAAGAAGTCGAGAATAGTCTACCCAATCATTCAGTCTGTATTGAGATAACCGGTTCAACAACTTGCTGCAGGGTGATGCAAAACAAACATGGGATGTTTTTTGCCTAGTTTCTACAACCTTTCTTGGGAATGTTAGGGCAGAAAACTATAAGGGACTAGTAGAAGACATGCTGATGCAGTATCAGAAACTTGGCTGCAATATGTCTCTAAAGATCCACTTCCTTCATTCCCATCTGGATTTCTTCCCTGAAAACTGTGGTATGGTTAGTGATGAACATTGAGAAAGTTTTCATCAAGATATCGCATCAATGGAACAAAGATACTGGGGAAATGGTCCACTACAATGCTGGTTGATTACTGCTAGAGACTCCCCAGAGATGCTCCTGAACAGCTGTACAAGAGACAAGTGAAGAAATACAAGAAGTAGTCTATGACTTGATTTTTTACAGTTATTATCGCAGGCCTATTCTTATTGGCATGCATTTTGTGATGTAAACATCCATTTATTGCAGATTACAAGAAAAAAAAAAACTAGAGCCAAATTAGAATTTGACTGTCATATTCATATTGAGCACATACAAATTGATAGGAAATGACTAATTTTATTCAGTGATATGACTTTTATAAAAATTTGTTGACCAGTGTAATCTATGCAAGCTTTTGGCAATCAACAAATGCTACCTTGTTTTACTATTTATGATGCCTCATGATATTAATTGCCTTTGAATTTCATCTTTCTCTCTGGGAAAGAATTGCATCATGGATCTTTTATTATCATTGGAAACTATGATATGAGTTTTACGCAACTAAAATTTCCACACCTATTATCAAAAAAATTTAATCACTTTATTTTTCAAACGAATCTACAGTTGAACACCAATTTTTTTTAAAGATTTATTTATTTATGCATACAAGCTGGGGTACAGGCCAGAGGCACAGGGAGGCTAAAGGGTTCTCCAGAGACAGAGTGGAGAGCAGAACAGGCAGATCAACAGAAATACAGTGCTGAGGGGAGCAGCGGGCAAGGCAGGAGGGGTCTGCCACGCCATGTGGGAATCTCCCTGGCTGGGCATCGAACTTGCATTGCCGCTGCTGACAGCTCCACAGTGCAGCACTTAACCGCTGTGCCACCAGGGAAGCCCTGAACATCAATTTTTAAATAGACAACACAGAGACAAGATATATACACAAAAGCAATCCTCACTTATTTTAGAATGTGTATTTCAGGCTAGTTACAGTGCTAAGTACTCTATTTTGTAGGTACTAAATGTGCCATAAATAGATACTGAGTAAATGAATATTTCTATATTGTACCATTTCCCTGTTTAACTTCTACTTTTATCCTATCATGTAGAAAGAAAAGTAATGAATTCCACTTGGAAAGGAACTTGAATTAATAAGCATTGGATCATCTACATTTTTAACATGCCCACACAGGGCCAAGTATATTTATTTACTTACTTATATGTATTCAGCTAAAGTTGATTTCCAATACAGAACATGTTTTATGAGTACAGGTTTATACTTCTATAAATATGCTTATTTCACCACACCCACCACCAAAGTCCCAGTAATCTTCTATTTGACCCCTAGCCCCTCGCACCCACCCCATCACATTGCCCTTCTGGTGGCCTCAGTCACAGTCAAAAGTGTTTTTCCACCTGTTTTCATTCCTCCCCTACCCTCTCCTACTGTCCTGGATGCCTCAGACCCCTGGTCAGCTTTCAAGGTTTGTTGTTGTCTGACCCTGTGTGGTTTCATTTCTTCTGGAGCATTTAAGTTGTTTCCACAGTTTGTATATTATGAACAGTGCTGCAATGAATAAAGGAGTGCAGTGTTCTTGTATTCTTTGGGTAGATACCTAGAAATGTAACTGCTAGGTCATATGGCAGATCTATTTTTAATATTTTGAGTAATTCCATACAAATTTTGGATCTGGACAAGCTTATATTCCCAATAACAGTGTAGGAGGGTTCTTTTTTCTTCACACCTTCACCAGTACTTGCTTGTGTATTTTTTTTTTTTAATATGGGCCATTCTCACACTTGTGAGGTGGTATCTCACTGTAGTTTTGATTTCCGTTTCCCTGGTGATAAGTGATAATGTACATTTTTTCATGTGTATTTTTGCCATCTGCATGTCTTCTTTAGAGAAGTGCATAAAGCTATCTGCCTACTTTTTAACTAGGTTGTTTGTGTGGCATATGATCTCTTTGTACATCTTCCACATCGGTCCTTTGTCAGATGTGCGGTTTGCAAATATTTTCTCTCATTCAGTAGGGTTTCATTGTCTTGGTTACTTTCCCGTACACTGTACAGAAGCGTTTTGGTTTAATGTAGTCCCAGGTGTTTATATTCTCTTCTGTTTTCCTTATTGTTCAAGATGAGTCTGCAAAGATGTTTCTGAAGGTTATTTCATGGAATGTTTTGCCTGTGTTTTCTCCTCCAGAACCTTTGGGTTGGCTGAGTTTTAATGGTCTAGACTGAACTGAATTTGGTTTAAGACTAAGTGGTACGTTAGTTCCAGGTATGTTCCACATGTGCCTTATCATTCTTGGATGACTGAGCTTTCTGAGACTTTTATGTTCATGCTGATGCTACAATCACAAGAATAACTACCTCACCAATAAGCAATGATTCAAATCTTTGTGTCATATTATATATGACTGGCTAAAACATGTGACATAGCAAGTATAATATTAGAAAAGAAATGCAGACCTCTCTTGATAAGATTAAATAAAGTTACAAAGACAAAACAACATTCTATCTATTCTCATACCAATTGGGAAAGTAATGATTAGTAGGCTAAGTTTTTGGCTACCATGTCTATGGATGTATACTCTACAGATATACGGTCTCCAATAAAGGGCAAAATGCACTAACATATTATCATTGGAAAAACAACAGGAGATAAAACTTTCAAATCAAGAACTTTTACTAGGATGAAGAAACAAGAAAACTAAGGAAAAGAGGTGGGAAAGTATATATCTTTAGGCTAAACACAGGAGAAAGAAGTACCCAATGGTAGAAATAGTGGGAAAAAATACCTTATGTTGTTTTTCCAGAGATAAGAAACATGTATCATATTTAAAGATTGTATAAGTACTGAGGATGACCTAAAGAGGAATTAAAAAAGAAAAACAGGGATATTAATTTTGAGGACTCACTCTTCTATTATTCTAATCTTACACTAGGGACTTGCTCTCAATAATACAGAGTTACAGAATTATTTTTATCATTATTCCTTTAGCAAATAATTTATAAAAATAGTGTCTCTAGTCTATTTGTGTGGGGGATTTGTTCATTTCATATTTTTATGGTTGGACATTGTTTTAGTGCTCAAATTTGCATTTGTTTGCTCCCGGTCTGTTTACAATTAAATACAAAGAAAGAACAATACAGACACCCTGCAGTTTTCATGCAATTTTGTGTTATTTTTTTATGCTGTGTTGTTATTTTTTTTTAAGATTTTATTTGTTTATGCATACAAGCTGGGGTACAGGCCAGAGGCGTGGGGTGGCGAGAGGGTTCACGAGAGACAGAGTGGGGAGCAGCACAGGTAGATCGAAGGAAATACACTGCTGAGGGGAGCAGCGGGTGAGGCAGGAGAGGTCTGCTGCACCATGTGGGAATCTCCCTGGCCAGGCATCGAACTCGCATCGCTGCTGCCGACAGCTCCACAGTGCAGCGCTTAACTGCTGTGCCACCAGGGAGGCCCTTATGCTGTGTTGTTATTAATCTTTGTTAAGGATTAAGTCAATGATGGTATCATTTCAAAAGTATCTTGATTTTTCAGTATTTTAGAGTTTCTACATTAGAATTAAAAAATCAGTCATTTGCATCAATGCCATTATAGTGTTTTCAATCAGTCTTTCAAAACCAATTTTCCTGAATGAAATTTGAACTAATTTTCTTCCTGAAGCCATGGTAGGCCACAGGCAACTCTCTCTTCTCAGTAGAGATTCTACTAGAGGGCACAGAAAACTACTGTGGTTTAAAGATCTAGATTCAAATACATGAGGCAATCTTGGCTCTACATAGGCTCCATCACTTAGATTTTTTTTCTTTTATTTTCTTTTTTGCTGTAGTCTCGTTTGTTTAGTGAAGATAAAAAGCTTTCTGTCCCTATCCTTAGTCTTATACAAAAGTCTCATGGAAGAGTGTGGACATGCAGAATGGAGTTCATGTAAATTCCACAAATTTTTGCTTACCACATTATAGATGTACTCAGATTTTAGGTGTTAAATAACAATCAGAAGAAGAAAGGGACAATGTGAACCCATGTAGTAGCACAATTGCTGGTAAAATCTGGTGGCCATATGGATTTCATTAAACTGTCAGAAGCCTAAGTGAAACAGAAAAAGGACCCTCTGTATAGGCACAAATTATTCAGAACGTATTTGATCACATAAACCTAAAGAACTAAAGAAACTTTTAATAAATTTGATCAAATGTGTCCTTCACTATGTTCTCATATCCAAGTATTCTATTAGCTACCAAGAGACAATCACCTTCAGAAGGATATTTAGAAGAGGAATGTGTCAAAGAAAAACTGCATCATGTTAAATAGACACTACATTCAAAACGACCACAATGGAAGAGAAAGAGTGAACTCAACCCCATTGAAACAAAAAGTAGGAGAGATTTAAGCTTTGACGTGATCTAGTAGAAAAGTGATGGAAGACTTTAGGGAGGGACACTGGTCAATGTGATTAGACCACCTGTGTTTGCTAGCTGTCTCTTAATCCCTCAGAGTCAGGGATTTAAGATCACTAGAGTTCTTGATCATTATATTTCAAAGAGTTAGTTCTAGGTTTTCAGGAATGATATTCCTGGGTTTTAAGCCTGGCAGTAGTCTTGGAGAAGATTAACTTCTCAATGGGCAGTAGAATTTACTCTAGTTTTACTCAAGTTTTCTCTAGTAACACTAAGAAAAGGGAAGTCAGAGATCTATAGTAAGGAAGAAATCTGCCTAAAGCTCAAATTGAGGGGAACATTAAGGCCATCAAGGTCAGATAAAGGCATTAGTTTAATAATATGGGCAGAATAGAAGAACTCAAGTAAAATGATAGAGATTAAAGAGAGGCACAGGGCCTCCCTGGTGGCTCAGCAGTTAAGCGCTGTGCTGTAGAGCTGTGGAGCTGTTGGCAGCGGTGATGCGAGTTTGACGCCCAGCCTGGAAGATTACAACATGGCGGGTCAGACTTCTCCTGCCTCACCCGCTGCTCCTTCAGTAGTGTGTTTCCATCAATCTGTCTGTTCTGCTCCCCACCCAGTCTCCGGTGAAACCTCTCGCCGCCCCACACCTCTGGCCTGTACCCCAAACTATATGCATAAATAAATAAATCTTAAAAAAGAAAAAGAAAGGCACAGACTTACTGGAGTTTTGTAATGCATTATAAAATACAGTTAGATGAAGGACAAAATGTTCTTATCCTTAGAGAATTTACTTATTAGCGAGGGACACACACACACACACACACACACTTTACAATATGGGGAAATTGCGTAAGAACTTTCCAAAAAAATAGAGAAACAAAAATTAATGATTTTAAAGATAAATTGATGAAGTTGGGTAAATTTCAGATAAAATAAAATTTGGTGAGAAGACAGGTTATAGCATCAAAGGAATGGAATTATATTCCACAAAATAATATGAGAATACAATTTTTAAAATAAATTGTAAAACATTAAATGTTTGTGAAGATTTACTTTAATATCAGCTTTTTTTTAATTTTTGAAACTTCCATGGAGCACCAGATGTACTAATATCTTTTAGCTATTGTAGATGAAAGGTAAATACAAACTAAGCCCTCAAATCACTCAAGGACTCGTAGGATCACTGACATATAAATATATAATTACAAGAGGAAAAGTTGGGTACTATAATAATGGTAAATATCATGAAGTAATCACACATGAAAGGAGAGATCAACTGTGGCTTTATGTCAGAAAAGGCTTCAAAAAGTTGAAACACTCAGAGAAGAACAAAAGGTGTTTTTGTTGCACTGTGCTGTCAAATCAAAGTAGCTAAGAATAAGAGAGAAATGAACAAATAGTGGGGTGGAAGGAAGATTGTATAAAGCAATATTAAAAGACAATATCAATTTTTGCTTCATTATTCAATGAGGTCAAATAATTATCTTTAATCATAAATGTCACTTCTCTCTCTTAATCATTCTGTCACTTATCATTATGTTTTAAATAAAATAAAATCTTTTTTTTTTTTAATTTTGGCATACCAGAGTCCATAGGGCAGAAAACAAGTAGAATACTTCATATAATATAAATATAAATACCTGCATTTATATTTATAAAAATAAATAAAACAATGGAAAATCAAAACAAAAACTAATAAAAATGCTTATATAGAAAGGCAGAGGAAAAAGGAGGGTCTGTAATAGAAATATGACATTTCTGAAAATGCACTGTTAATAATTCTGACTTAAGACATCCAAGTAATTTTATACAAAAATTCAAGTCTTAAAAATTGAGGACAAACTAAAATATATGAGTATACCATACTGGTGATATAACCATGAAGAAAAAAAAATAACTTCAGCAAGATTCAGAATATAATGTTTTGGTTATACATCCTTAAAGGAAAGGTTAAGGTAACGTACTTAACTTTATTAGGTTTTATTGTTTTAGTTAGGACAACACTGTAGTTACTTAAAATTTGGTTTTTTTTTTTAAAGATTTATTTTTTATTTATACATACAAGCTGGGGTACAGGCCAGAGGCGTGGGGCGGCGAGAGGGTTCACCAGAGACAGAGCAGGGAGCAGAACAGGCAGATCAGAAATACACTGCCGAGGGGAGCATCGGGCAAGGCAGGAGAGGTCTGCCGTGCCATGTGGGATTCTTTTTTTTTTTTTTAATATATATTTTTATTGTTATTTATGTCTTTTACATTTTGTATTCCCCTTGGGTAGCCCACCACCAATTCACCCGTGATCCATCTCCATGGTCCCTTGTGTTCTTTTCTATTCCATTTTGTGCGATTTTCCTTCCCTCCCTCCACCTCCCCCCCGCCCGCCGATTGTCTCTCTCCTATTTGGTTTCCTTATAGTCCTGTTATAAGTGAAACCATTCGCTATTTTTCTCTTTCTTTCTGGCTTATTTCACTGAGTATGATCCCCTCTAATTCCATCCATGTCGCTGCAAATTGCATGTGTTTATCGTCTTTGAATGATGAATAGTATTCCATTGTGTATATGTACCACATCTTCTTGATCCAGTCATCTATTTTTGGACATCTGGGTTGCTTCCATACTTTTGCTATTGTGAATAATGCCACAATGAACACACGGGTGCATGTATCCTTTCGGATTAGTGTTTTTGTATCCTTTGGGTAAATCCCAAAAGTGGGATTACTGGGTCGTATGGAACCTCCATGTTGAGCAGTTTGGGGACTCGCCATACAGCTTTCCATAGTGGTTGGACCAGTTCACATTCCCCCCAGCAGTGTAGAAGAGTTCCTTTTTCTCCACATCCTTTCCAGCATTTGTTGTTGCCTGTATTTTTAATGTGTGCCATCCTCACATGTGTGAGGTGGTATCTCATAGTGGTTTTGATTTGCATTTCCTTGATTATGAGTGATGTTGAGCATTTTTTCATGCCATGTGGGATTCTCCCTGGCTGGGCGCGAACTCGCGTCGCCGCTGCCGACAGCTCCACAGCGCAGGGCTTAACCGCTGTGCCACCAGGGAGGTCCAAGTTACTTAAAATTTGTTTTGTGCATTTTACAGAAAAAAAATCAACTAAAATCTTAGTAATTTTAAAATTTCCAGTGTAAGAGAGGAGAGATATACACATGCAAATTTTAAAAAGATACACACACACACACGTATGTATACATATGTATATATATATATCTGTGTGTGTGTGTGTGTGTGTGTGTATATACACACACACACACACACACATATATAAAATCTTCAATTTGATATTATGTACTGACTTTTTTGTTAAAGAAATGCCTTTGTCCACTAAAAAGGTCTAGAAGCTATATCACCCCACTGGCTCTAAGCACTCACATGCACATAGACTACGGTCTCTAAATGTTATTGCTGTCTAAAATCAGTGATGGCTGCTTAGAAATACAGCTTGGTTCAGGTGTAGAACAGAAAGTGTTCACAAAAAACATAGAAAAAGTTGCTATGTTACAAATCAAAGATGCTAACAAAAACTAGTATGATCATGTCAAAATACACAGTTGACAACCTTAAGGAGATCCAACTGCCAAAGAATCAAAAAGAATAATTACTATAATAAAATTTAAATTTTAAATATATAAATGAAAACTGGGAGGTTAAAAAAAAAAACCTTGAAAGATACAATAAAATTACTTTGCATGGTAATTATTAGTTTTGTGTAGGTGTAACATCCACTAATTTGTGAAATTATCTGCAAATGTACATTATCTTTATATTTGTATTCCCAGTGACTAAGACATTGTCTGGAATTTTTTGAGCCCTCAGTAATTGTCACTAAAAAAGAAAGAAAAAAAAGTTTGCAGAAATGTGTATTTAAAAAGTCTATGAATATTGGTCCTCCCTGGTGGTGCAGTGGTTAAGCGCTGCGCTGTGGAGCTGTTGGCAGCAGCGATGCGAGTTTGACGCCCGGCCAGGGAGAATCCCACATGGTGGGGCAGACCTCTCCTGCCTCACCCACTGCTCCCCTCAGCAGTGTATTTCTGACCTGCCTGTTCTGCTCCCTGCTCTGTCTCTGGTGAACCCTCTCGCCACCCCACACCTCTGGCCTGTACCCCAGCTTTTATGTATAAATAAATAAATCTTTAAAAAAATAAAAAAATTAAAAGTCTGTGAATATTAATCCAAATTTTAATATCAAATCTGAAGATGGGGATATATTGATGGTTAAAAGTTAGTATTCAGGGCTCTGGCAATTCTCTGTCATGTTGGAGTGGATATTAGAATACAAGGTATTATTGTATTTTACTATATAATGTATGAATACAAAAAAGAAATGGAGAAAAAAATAACACTAAGTAAATGTTAATTTACCTCATTAAAACAAATGCAAATGTTTTTAAGCATATGATAACATTTTAACATGTTAAAAAATAACTGATACTAGCAAATAATTTTAGCTCACTGAGAGAAAATGCTCTGGGGTCAAATGAACTTATTTTTGTCTAAAGATTTATTTGTTTATCCATACAAGTCGGGTTGTAGGCCAGAGGTGTTGGGGGAGTGAGAGGATTCATCAGAGACAGAGTGTAGGCAGATCAACTGAAATATACTGCTGAGGGGAGCAGGGGGCAATGCGGCAGGGGTTCTGCTGTGCAATGTGGGAAGCTCCCTGGCCGGGGATCTAACTCATGCTGCAGTGACTCTGGATAGCTTCAGAGTGCTGCTACTAAACCCGTTGTACTACCAGGAAGGCCCCTCAAATGAACTTTCAAAGGTGAATTATGATGGTGTCAAACATCATTATCACCAATGGTGCAAATTATTTAGTGCCAGATATGTTATAATGAGTATTGCTAATCCATACATTATAGCAGCAAAGGAATTACTGTTATGCTTCTACAGATGAGGAAATTGAAAGTTGTAGATTTATCTATCTTGCGACAAACGTCACATGTAATAAATATGTTTGTAATTAACAAGAACAAAACAGTAAACAACTAAAACAAACCACCACTGATATTTCCATTTCTCATGACATAATTAAGACTGAGAATCATATGTGCATAATTGGCTAGAGCCTGAGATCTTCCTAATTCCAACATACTTGACAATAAAGTCAAAAGTATAAGGCAATCTGTAAATCCAGATTGAGGGATGCTAATTTAGATATACATGCTTAGTTGTGAATATTTACCAAAACTCCCTGTGAAAGTGGGTTAGAGGAACTGATAGTATTTTTATACAAGAAAAAATAGAGATTGTATAATATAATGTTCAAGATGTTAGTTTTCTGATCCTGCTATGGTAATAGCTGAAATTAATTTCTCAAAAGCTGAGAAAATTGGCAGAGGTGTTTTGCAGGTTGAGAACACCCCTATGAGAATAAGAAGAAATTAAAAAAATATAAAAAAAAAAGATTATCAAGGGTAGAGAATCCCTGCTCACTTTTCCAGACTACAAAAAGTGGTAGCTCATATTTAAAAATGATAAAAAGAAAATTCCCCAGGGAAGGAATCAAGCCAACATCTTTAAAAAACTAAATAGCTGCAGAAATGTTTAAAGGAGTACACAGACTGAGCAAACCGGGGTGAGGACTTGGAAGCAGAAATCCATACAGAAATAACAAGTCTATAAAGATAGTCAAGGTGATGAGAGAAGGAAAAAGTCAGACAAGGATAAAGAAAAGATCTTACAGACATCCAATGTTGTGCAGGGAAACAAGACAGAGAAGTCGAGAGTAAAAACGTCACAGGTTTAGCTGGTACTACAGAGAAAAAATGCAGATGCTTTTGTCTTAAATAATGGGAGTGATTTTTATAAAGGAACTTCAGAAACAAGAAAGAAGGAATATGAGCTGATTCAACACCCCAACAAAAGAATAAGCAAGGGATTTACTAGAAATTATCACAAAACTGTGTAGTTCAAGGGAGAAAGTACTTCAGTGAGATTTTTGTGGTTAAATTAAGCACATTTTAGATATTATTTACTACAACATTTGAAAATGGTCATCACAAGTGAAATCTTGAGTTGGTAATTTCTCAAGCTTTGAGAATATGTGTATTAAAATCTGAGATTGTGAAACCAGGCATTGAATGTTTGAAGCCTCGCATAAAATACGCAATAGGCACCATGGTAGGAGGTAAAAAAGCTGTTGAGTTGAGGAATTTGAAGAGACATCATGCTTTAAGAGAAGAGTGGGAAGAACATTAATTTTATTTCAATGAAGCAAATGTTTGATCAGGAAAACAACAACAACACAAACAGTTTCTCTTTAAGACCATCTGTCTAAACATTGCAGAAATATGTGAAGACATTTCCCAGCAACAGCATCAGTAGCTTGTATACAGCAGTAAGGAAAGTATGTGAAGGGTGAGCAATTGAAGGTGCCAGAGAAATGAGACTAATTTTCTAGGTTCTCTTTGTATATATGGTCTGAATACCCTTTTACAGGAAATTCTTATGCACCTTCAGTGAAATAAAACATACAAATGAAAAGGGATGCTCATAATTTGTTTGAAATTAATTTAATTTCATTTATTTAATCACAGTTGACACTGCTAGCATTACAGGTAGAACACACAAGTGTAGACAATTATGAATAGAGTTCTACAGATACTAACTATAGGAAGTACAATTAAACTGACCAAAGTATCTCATTGTGGCTTTGATTTGCATTTCCTTGATTATAAGTGATGTTGAACATTTTTTCATATACCTGCCTGTTGGCCATTTGCTTTTCTTTTTTGGAGAAGTGCTAAAAAGACACTTCTTTAAAAAGTGTCTAAAAAGTGTCTTTTTAGCACTTCTGCCCATTTTTTGATTGGATTGTTGATTTTGTTTTTTGTTGAGTTGCGTGAGATCCTTGTAGATTTTTGTTATCAGTCCCTTACTGGCTGTATTGTTGCAAAGATTTTCTCCCAATTAGTAGGGTGTCTGTTTCTTTTGGTTACTGTTTCTTTTCCTGCACAGAAGCTTTTACTAAAAACGGAGCTTCATGCCACCCTGGCAATGCCACTTTTGAGAATCTACCCATAGGACACAAAAACACTAATCCAAAAGGATGCATGCACCCATATGTTTATTGCAGCAATGTTTATAATCGCTAAGGTATGGAAACAACCCAGATGCCCAAAAATAGATGACTGGATCAAGAAGATGTGGTACATATACACAACGGGATACTATTCAGCTTTCAAAAAAATAAACACATGCAATTTGCAGCAACATGGATGGAACTAGAAGAGATCATGCTCAGTGAAAAAAGCCAGAAAGAAAGAGAAAAACATTGAATGGTCTCACTTCTAACAGGAATATAGGGGAACCAAACAATAGAAGACACCCAGTGAGGGTGGGGGAGGAAAAGGGCTCAAAATGGGATAGAAAAGAGCACAAGGACTATGGTGATGGGTCACGGGTGAATCAGTGGTGGGTTACACAAGGGGAATGCACAGTGTAAAATACATAAATAACAATCAAAAAAATAAACTGGCCAAAGTATCAAAACCATAAATGTGGTATTAGGTACAAAAGTGACAGTATGAAATATGACGATTCAGGGACTGTTTCAAGTAGAATTACTAGCCTGCACCTAATAGAGAGGAAGCGGTTGCCAAACATAAGACATGGGAGAGAAAAAAGGAAAAAAAAAAATGAAGAAACTAAGGGGAAATATACTATTAGAAAACAGGGCATGGTCTAGTAACTTCCAACGACAGTTGTTGTTGTTTTTTTCCTCAAAGTCTTAGTTCTTTATTAGTTCCCCCACAGGAATTTGGTACTTCTAGCAAAGGTCTCTTCAGGTTCCACTGTAAATACAGAGGTAACTTAAAAGAGGATCACATGCCTGTCTGAAGGAGAAGAACTACACAATTTTCTATTGTGTTTTGGAGTTTCAATGTGAACTTTAACATTACTTTGGGGAACAAACTTCAAATTCCAAGTGAAGAAATGAGGAAATTGAGTGTTTTACTGAGGATAAAACATTTTTGAAGGAAGAAAAGAACAAATTATGAAAAGGATATGATGAAGTAGATGACAGTGTAGAGTTTAAAGCTTAAGACTTAAAAAGAAAAGCCAGAAAAGTATCACTTAGAATTATCAAAGGTGATCTATCTGTATAAAATAGAAATTGATGATCTTGAGGATGAAGATATTTTAAAAGGTTTTTAAACATGTGAGGGAAACAGAAGAACTGGGTCAAAGCAAAGTCTTTTTTGAAAGAAGCAAACTTCTGGTTAAAATACATATAATGTGCCACCCAAGAGAACAGGGTAAGGAGACCAAAGAACATATGCTTACTGTCTATTCAAGTTATAAAAATGATAGTCATACTAATGTTACAAACACACACACACACACACACACACACACTAGTTGAGTGTCCTATAAATCAACAATCCAATGCAATTCTGACACTATTTACATAGAGATTGCACCAGAAAGCACATGTTAAAAGCTTATTCCTAAAGGCCCTCCCTCCCCCACCTTGAGACACCAATTGCAAATTCTTTAGCTCAAAGGTTCTAACTACCCCCTCTTTGGATCAGCTTAATTTGTTAGAATGGCTCACAAAACACAGAGAAACATTTTTTCTTACTAGATTACTACTTTATTATAAAAGAATATAGCTCAGGAACAGACAGAAGAGTCATAGGGAAAGGTGGGTGGGGGCACAGGGCTTCCATGCTCTCTGATCATGCTACTCTCTCAGCATCTCCACTGAGTTCACTAACACAGAAATACCCAAACCCCTGCTTTTGGGAGTTTATGTAGGTTTCATCGCATATATAAGTTTGGAGTAAAAGAATGTCATACACATATGAATACACATATATCTACATATGTGTTGTTCATCTGTTAAAATACACTTTCACCTTTTTTATGTTTATAATAATCTTTTGGACTGGAGGGAAAATTATCTTAATTCCCAATGTGCTGATGAAAATACCATTTCGGAAAACTCTATCAAAATTTCCATGAAAAAGAAAAGCTACAAATCTTCATCTTCATTAGCTTTGTCTACTGACTCTGTTTGCTTATTCTGATGTGAAAACTAACCCTGTGCTTTTTAAAATATTTCTTAAGTCTACACTTTAGAATCTAGTAGTAAGCATACCTGACAGATACTCTGAGTATGCATGTGCCCATGAAGCTGAAGTATGTCCTTCCAATGCAGCCTTTTACCATAATAGACCAATATCTCTGTGTATAGCTCTCAGCCCTAGTTGTGACTTTCTTTCAGTATTCTGAAGGGACCTTCTGCTTAAGTGGATTCCTGATATCTTATCACATCATCCAGAGTGTCTTACCTTTTTAACACAGAGTGAATTCTAACAACAAAATATTTTAACAAGACTGGCTAGTGGGCTGCCCTGGTGGCACAAGGAGTTAAGTCTCAGTACTATGAAGCTATCCACAGCCACTGCAGCATGAGTTCAATCCCCAGCCAGGGAGCTTCCCACATGGTGTAACAGACCTCTTCTGTCTTGCCCGCTGCTCCCCTTAGAGGTGTTTTTCAGTAGATCCGCTTGTTCTGCTCTCCACTCTGTCTCTGGTGAATCCTCTCAAGTGGCCTACACTCCGGCTCTTGTATGCATATATATATATATATTTTTTTTTTAAACAAAAAGACTGACTAATACTGCCAGTCAGCCACTAGACTGCACATTTTCATAGCACCCACATGGTCTTTCCCTTTAAAATAGTATATAGGACATAGACATAAAAAACTACACATATGATCTATATGGTTCTTGTTCAGTGTGGAAATATGCAGAGGGCCTCCCTGGTGGCCTAGGAGGTAAGTCTCAGCATTATCACCTCAACAGTGTGAGTTTGATTGCTGGCCAGGGAGGTAACCTGCATATGGCCCAAAAGACCTCTCCCATCTCTCTCACTGTTCCCCTTAGCAGTGTATTTCAGTAAATCCACCTGTTTTGCTCCCCACTCTGTCTCTGGTAAATCCCCTCACCCGCTGCATCTCTGACCTACACCCCAGTTCATAAGAGATAAATTATAAAGAACCTCTACTGAATATCTTTGTTTTAGTTCAAGTTGGAAAAATTTGAAAGTTATCAATATAATAGCGGTTCTTTCAAAGAACAAAGTTTAGAGAATTTATAATCATACTCTTTTTTCTTATATCTATTTACAGAAAATAATTTGTCTTTTAAATGTATACTAAAAGTGTAGGTTTGTATTTGGCTTGTGTTTTAATATTTTGTTTTTTATAGTGATTAAACCTTATTGTATTTTATAGAATTATTGATCTGGAAAATAAATTGAGACATAAAACAGGTCCTTTAACACCACTGGGTTGAAAAACATTGTGTTAGAAGGTTCAGTCATCAAGAGGATTATCCAGAGATACAAAGCACATTACAAAAAAAAAAAAATCATATATAGAAGAATATTAAAAGAAAATGAAAACTGAAGAGAATGTTACTTATGACAATAGATGATGCTTTTAAACATGTTTGTTGGTGGACATAATAGGAAAATATAAGCATAATATATACACAGCTTCATAATATACAGGGAGGTCCAGTTTATAATAGGCATCCATTTCTATTTCACACCATCCCTACATTATGGCACACATCTTGAGAAACAAAGAGTAATAAGATCACTCTACAGTAAGTTGTGATAAAGGGGAGACGAGATTATGCATAGATCAAGAGATTTAGCCACAGCTAATTTTGTGCATTTATTTTCATTAAATTATTCCATCACTTCTTTATTAACTATACAATCAACAAATAATTTATATCAGTAATGTTACATTTAATTATCAATATTATCTACTGAGCTTATAGAATATTTAGATAAAATAAAAATGCATAGAATAAAATCTAAAGTACCTCAAAGAAAAATTGTTATGCTTTTATATATTAATTTCAGTTTATAGTGTGCAAGAGAAACATATGCATATGTGTACATACAGATGCACCTATATATACACACATACATCTTGTTAGATATACAATTAAACACCCTTTGTCATTCCAGAGATCATGAATAATTTCTCATCATTCAATAGTTCTCCATAGCGTCATTGTATTGTATGTGTCAAATTAACTCGATCATCTTTCTCTGTTATCACATCACTGTTGACATTTCGCTATTAAGAAAATTTTGTACTAAGTATATCTGATGTAGACATGAGTTTATTATGAATATTTCTTCCGATGAAATCCTAAAAGTCTATTTGATTTAGTATTTTGCACAGTTTGGAGACTTCCAATTTGTGTTGCTATTTGTATCACTAAATTGTGATACAATTTGTATCACTAAATTGCACTACAGAAAAGTTTGAAAGTCTTTTTTTCTGATAGGCTGGTAAAAATGAATACCCATTATTCATAATCTTATAAATTATTAAGGTGCTTTTAAAGGGGAAAAAAAGTTAAAGGAAAATGCCTACTTATATTTTCACCCATATTTCTATTGACACACTCATCTTTTTCTCTCCATGTAGTACATATATCTATTGCTAAGTGCCAGAACAGGGCTCTGGGTCTCACTGACTCCAGGTCCCAAGACTTTTCTGAAGTTAAATGGCTGATAATTCTAGAAAGAAAGGCTAGGGATGAAGCTAAGAGTGCATCCAGTAGCTACCACTAAACTAGGAGGAAGGTTGTTGGAAAAAAATCTTAGGATTGGCCTAGGTTATGGATGGAGGGTTTGTGGCTCCTAAGAAGCTTTCTGTCAGGAAAAGGATTGTTAGGGGAATAAGTCCTTGTAGACAACTAGTTTAATGGGAAACAATAGTGCAAATAGGTTTCTGATCACATCTCCATGAATCTGGAGGTAACTAAGCTAACGAAAATTCCTACATCTGCTTGCATATCATTTATAGCAACACAGAACAACATTTGGAATTTTATCTACTGAATATTCAGTATGGCTAGCATGTATATGACTTTCTAAAACAAATAAATAAAAAGGGTCTGAGGTTATTAATCAATCATATGTTGATGGCAATCATATGTTAATGAAAATTAGTTTATGCTTAATGTGTATTGTACAGATAATATCCAAGTTCTTCTCCCTTATCTCAAAAGTAAGGACCTGAGGAAGTATATTGGACATAGGTAAGGAAAACACCAATATTTGCTAAGGGAACTGGAGACTAGAATTGTTGCCACAGTGAATATGTCTTTTTCAAAACTATGAATAAAGTTGCTTCTAGGGTGGAATATGAAGAGAATAAAGCATACTTGCATCCTCTCTGAAGTTCTGGACAGGAACTCAAAATTCAAGTTATTAAACTTATTGTATTAAGTTTACTATAAGTTTACTATAATATCATTTATATGGCCTTCTTGGTGGAGGCTCATTTTCTAACTACCCTTTTAATAGGTGTTGTACAGAAAAATATCTTCCAACACCACACCAACAGAAAAATATTTGCTGTTTCTGTTATTTACAAATAGTAGTTCTAGTTATTAATGATGTTATAGGCACAAAACTTTATAAGCATTTAAAGCAAGACTTTTCAGTTTAGTCTCACAGAAAACTATTAACTATAATATAATGCATACTAAAATATGATGGGTCTTGTAGTACCAGAAAAGACCAAAAATAAAAGAAAAAAGAGGGGAAGCAATGATTCAACATTAAATCTCAAGATATCACTTCAAAAACCGTGGTGTGCTGGTATTTTAAATGTAGTTTGAAAAGGAAGGCACCAAACTAGTTCAGAGTATAACTATTATCAATAGTAATGGAAGAAGACAAATAACCATTTTTTCCAGCAATTAATAAAACAATGAATCACTTAAATTAGAAGAGTAAGTGGATCATATTTAAATCACGTTCACACAAATTTGTAGGATTACTTACTTGCAAACAAGTCTAAAATTTCTTAGAATTTGTTTAGACACAAAAATTAACCAATTTTGATTTCCTAACAATGTTGTGAATTGCTCCAGTCATTTTCACAAATTATTTAAGGTGAGTACTTCTCTAAAATGTGTAAAAAATGAGTGAATGATATCGGAGGACAGGGTAAACGTAACTACTTGAGAAGGTATCATTTATAGTGAGTTATCCATACACTATATAAGGTAAATACAATTTTCAACGTCCTTTTTGAAAGAAGGATTTTCATGTGATGTGTAAATCCTTGTAATCCTTATCTCTAAACACTATACCTATAAACGGGGGCTTTGTGCTAGCATCGAATGATGTCAAATTTCTTTTCTTTTTTTAAAGATTTATTTATTTATTCCTACAAGCCAAGGTACAGACAAGAGTTGTGGGGCAGCGAGAGGGTTCACCAGAGACAGAGTGGGGAGCAGAACAGGCAGATCGACAGAAACGCACTGCTGAGGGGAGCAGTGGGCGAGGCAGGAGAGGTCTGCCACACCATGTGGGAATCTCCCCGGCCGGGTGTCGAACACGAGTAGTCGCTGCCAACAGCTCCACAGCATTGCCCCTAACTGCTGTGCCACCGGGAAGGCCTCAAATTTATTTTTTTATAACCTCTGGTCATGATGGTGCATATGTGTGTTCTTGCATGTGAAAGAGGCTGTTAAAATTAAAATGAGTAGAGAAAGGGTGAAAGTATTTCATTGTATAGTCTTATACAATGCAATGCAGTGTACATCTGTCCATTTGATTGCTATTTTATTTCCTCTTGTCAGTATATTATTTTCTTTTCTCCCTGTGCTTTCTATATGCCAACATATATATTTATTATCACCTCTTCATTTGTAAAGATGGAAGAATGGTTAAATCTGCAAGTCCTGAGAGGTCCTATAGCCTCTGACCTTTTAATGGCATCCAGGGAAATTAATCTATGCACCTAGGAGTGCTTAATAGCCTCTTGCTCCCACCCTAAGTTTTAAGATCATTTCATACTAAAATATTTGGTATGTGAGAATGCATTTTAAACTTGCCCTAAAAAAATCACTGAATTCATATCTATCTTTCTCTATATACCAAAATAAAGCAGAGTATTTTATTATCACCATTACATCAAAAGTACTTAAGTAAAATTTTGAGATTTCCTTCTGTAAAATTGAGCCATTGAAATTCTGAGACTGATTTTTCATGAGTTAATTTCTTCATAGATAGAAAAATAGGTATTTATAATAATACTCTTGTTCAGCTTTGCTATCTAAGGGGAGAAAGTTTCCAGACAAGCATGTAAGCATATTGGTCAATCTAGCTTGATTGCTTTCCTCTAGTGGTGGACAATTTTAATTTCCCATCACATTTATAGTCATCATATTTGAGAAAGGGCAAAATAGGTTAATGAGATCATTATAATTTCATTCAAATGATATATATTTTAAAAGCTCAATTAAAGAAACAGATACCAGGGCACCACATTTTATTTTGCCTTTTGGAGACCAATGCTTTCTAGTGCCTTAAAAGACTCAGAAAAAAACACTTTTCTAAATGCTAAAATGAATTCAAAGTCATTATCATCACTAGTCATCTCAATGAGGTAAATTTATTGTGATGATAGATGTTTTATTGAAAGTTAATTTATCCCTTCATCTATTCAATTCATGCTTTATTAAATTATTACACCTTTTAAGGTAGCATATCAGTGTGGCTTTTAAATAGTACTCAGAAGCCAGGCCAAATTGGAATTTTAATTTCATTACTTTTTAGTTTTTTAATATTAAGCAAGTAAATAAACTCATTTAATCATCAGTTTCTTCAACTGTATGCTGGGCATATTAATATTATTAGCCACATTGTGATGGGTGAATGAGATAATAAGTATAAAATTGGGCCTCCCTGGTGGTGCAAGGGGTTAAATCTCAACATTATGAAGCTATCCACAGCCACTGCACCACAAGTTCGATCCCAGCGAGGGAGCTTACCACATGCGCAGCAGACCTCTCCTGTCTCACCCACTGCTCCCCTCAGCAGTGTATTTCAGTCAATCTGCTTTTTCTGCTCCCCACTCATACTCTGTTGAATCTTCTCACACACACCCCCACGGTCTGGCCTATACCCCAGCTCTTGTATGCATAAATAAATCTTTAAAAATAAATAAATAAATGAATAAGTATAAAATCACAGTGAATAACATATAATAAGGCATTGATAAATTTTGCCTATTATAATTATTGTTATTGTTACTAATAATATGTCACAGTCTTTAGTGATCTGGAACATTCAGAAATGATTAAGACACTCTCTTTCTATCAGTTTGTTGGTGTCCAGGTGAGAAAGCAGAGATCATGGCATGTTAACATTGTATCAAAGTCTAATCTAGATATTATTTCTACATTTGCTTGTTGTCAATGACTATATTAGATAGGCTTTATAAGCATTCCCATTGCACACATGAAGAAACAGGGCCAGCACAGAAAAACACTTGCTCAGCTGTATGGTTATGTAACTGGGCTGAGTCCAAAGTCTAGTAAACATGGTGCCCCCTGGAGGGGTTTGCTGATGAAAATAAATAGCCCCAGGATAAAATGCTAAGTTTGCAGTTTGGGATGGAGATTCTGATGAGAAATAAAAGGGTCTGAAGGAGAAGGGGAATTCAGTTGCCATGATGTAGGAATGGAAGAGGCAGTCGCCATTCTGAAGGAATAGAGGAATCATTTGCCATAATGTAGGAAAAGAAAAAGGAGTGGCAGGAAATGTATCTGCCAAGATTGAGAGTTTGGAAATCAGATGCCAGAAGTTTTGAGCCGCCGGAATACAGAGTTTCAAATTGAGTGTTTTTGT
This sequence comes from Scalopus aquaticus, assembly GCA_004024925.1. Lineage (NCBI taxonomy): Eukaryota > Metazoa > Chordata > Mammalia > Eulipotyphla > Talpidae > Scalopus > Scalopus aquaticus. Next base: position 49,227 of record PVIJ01003260.1, read on the forward strand.
AATCTTCAGTGACTATGGGGCCAGCGACTTTGGAGGCTTGGCAAGTAGCCAAGTGACGGAGACTGCTCCCAGTTTTGTCTTTACTGCAGCTGAAGGAAGACGGCAGAGGTCTGAAGCAGGCGCCCTCCTAAAATGCGTGAGTGCAGTCTGCTGGGCCCTCTGGCTGCTGTAGCTGCTGTTTGCAGTGTTGTTGACCTGATGTTGTGTTGGGGCACCATGGCAGTTCTGGGAGCATCTCCAGTTGTGTTCTGTGTCATCCTCATGAGTTGGAACCTGCCCTACAGTCTGATTGTTGCGTGTCCTCAGAAGAAGAAAGACTCCATTTCGGAAATGTGGCCTATTGTTTGGAAGAAGAGCTCCACGTCAGCAATGGCGGGAAGATGCCACCTTTGTTACTTTTCTGGGACTTAAAGGACTGGACATTGCTTTAAGTAAGGTAGACAGCCATATGTTGACTTCAGTAATTCTTTGCTTTTTCCTGTTTGTTAAATAAATCTCATTGGTATTGTTCCCTAATTCTGAGTAGTCTTGGAATTGTGCATGCAGGTGCAGAACCAAGATAGTGACCAGTAAGCAACTGGGGCACTGCCTTTGGCCAATTTTGAAGCCCCATTTGCCCAGTATCGGAGTTCAATTGGAATAGGAACCCAGTAGTCTGTATCTAGAGCCACTGTACTTTGTTTTCTCTACAGCATTATATTTGTATAGTTACATAATTGTATGTACATTTTATGAACCACTGAAATACCTGGGGAAGAACAATCTAGGAAAATATGAGATTCATCAGCATCTATTAGTACAATAAGCTATCACTTAGCATCATCAATAGGATCCTGGAAACTGTGACTTTAAGCAAAAGGAAATATAAGAATAACAGTTAATCAAATAATGTTGTTTTGTTCAATGTTGGTCAGTGATGGAGGCATCACAAGACCAGAAACTGAAGATGGGGACAGAATGATTAACAAAGTTTTTGAACCAGCTATAGAGATGAAAAAGCCTTAGGTGCCGCAGCAAGTACCTGTTACTTGCTATGGTTAGCATCAGACTGCAATTTATAGATCTGGAGGCACAGACCAGAGGTGGGAATATGGAGATTAAGAGAAGCACTGGTCCTTACAAATCAACCTAGTTACATCCTAGAAGTAATATAGTTACTAAGAGTTAACAACTCCACAATAAGAAGTCTTAATAATAAAATGAGTATATTATTACATATAATGCACCTGACCTTTTGGCTATAAACCAAAGCCTTTGCCTTGTAAGGAAACTCATCATGTGCCTTTGAAAGGGGAATTCTGGTGAACTTTTTTCAGAGGTAATCTAAAGACCCCTCTCACTAAACCCCACATCTCATCAAAATGACATCACTCAGGATTGTTATTTTTTCCTCAATCTTAAAGTGAAACAACATTGAATCAAATGATTATTCAAAAGCCTATTGTATTCTTAGGCTAGGATGTCACAGGTAACAACACAATTCTCTCTCATAAAGGAGGAATGGTTGTCTTCAAACATATTCCTCTCTCTTTTTTTTTTCCAATTATAACTAAAATACCAGAATGTCTTCTCTGTGTGTAAAATCTCCCAAATTTCCAGTGTGGTAAAGAGTTTCTTCACTTTGTACAATTATTCCAGCATTCCTTTGCCAAACAAGCAAAATTCTTGAGGGCACTCTTGGATGACCTTTTTCCAAAACACTATTGTTTCTTCAGGTACAAATGAAGCATGTTCTTCACCTAAGCAATTTACTCAATCTGTCCTGGTGAGATAATAAGAGAGACATCCAATGCTGTTACTCCTACTTTCTGGGAGTTTACAACCTTTAAAATAAATATTCAACCATAATGAATGACCTTATTACGGAACTTTGGAAAAAGAAAAATGTCTCCAAAATAAACCTATTTATATACATACACATACATACATAAAGTTATGACATTTGGTTATAAATATAATGTAGAAATCGGACTGTTTAATCCTTATTTTTAGCACTCAACTCAGTGACAGGAATTAGACACTAACTCATTCCCATGATAGGGGTATAATTCCTTTCTCATTCATATATAGGCTATGTAGTTTGGGGGGGAGGGAGATGCCAAGTTTATGGGGGTATATTTTTACTCTATAAGAAATTGTATCTCTACTGACAACATTTCTGATACCAAATATGTGGAGCTTTAACACCAAGCAATTCTCCAATTTTCTGCTATAAGACACCAATCAGGTATCCTACAGTTTAATTCAATTCTGATACTACCTGCAGATAGTGGGGAAGACAACAGGTTAAGGACTCACACTGACCCCCCTTTATTTCAGATGCCAATCACAAATAGTGGCTCTCTAGATTACCCACACTTTTTTCCAAATTAGTTATAAATCAGGGGTATCGTGACTTCCTTTCAATGTGTAAGAATTTGCTGTAACAGCTCATAGAACTCAAGGAAATCACTTTTATCAGCTTATTATCAAAAAGATCTTACTAAGGATACAAAAGATGCAGTGAGGTAGGTGAGGTGAGGTTCAGAGGGGTCTCAAGAACAGTGAATTGCCTTCATGGAGTTGTTGTGCACCATCCTCACAGCATGAGGATGTGTCACTAACCCAGAAGCTTTACAAACACCATAGTTGAAAGATTTTTATGGAAGCTTTATTATGAAGGCATGATCACACATTAACTCAATCTCCACCCCTTCTGTCCTCCTCAGAGGAGGGGTGTTGGGGCTGATAATTTGAAGCTTCTAATAATAACTTGATTTCTCTCAATATCAGAACCCATCCTGAAACTCTTAGGGGCAGAACAAATGTGACCTCATTAAAACAAAACATTGTTCCTATCATCAAGGAAATTCCAAGGAATTTAGGAAATCTCTTTAAGATACTACAGTCATTTAAGATACTCCTATCACCCCACCATACCAAAAATTATAAGAATTTTAGCCAGTCAGCGTCACAAGCCAGCCACAGTGACCAAACAATATTTCTTACTATGCCACAGCCTGTCCAGTTAGGTATGATAACCATGAAGATGCCTTCTCAGATATAATTTCAGGAGAATTTGTTATCAGGATTGAATTTAACTGATAGCATCCAGTTCCTACACCTTTGTGTTAGTCATTGTACTCAGGAGAGCCTTTGCTCTCAAGGAGCTTCTCTCAGCCAGTGACAGAACAGGAACTTAAGAGACTGACCCTGCTGATACAGGATCCTTCTAGAAGGAAATTATTGCTTGGAGCTTCAAATTGCACCTTTTGTTCATTGGTTTTATTTCTGAGCTCATAAATTTGTTTTTTTTTAATGTGTTCTTTTTTTTATATCTTGATTAGCTTTTCTTCACTTGTATTTCTTTCACTTGCTTTCTGAAATATACCAATTTGACTTGCTTTTCTGAGATTTTTCCTACCTCTGTTTCTCTTTATTATAGCATTCTGAAGTCTGTATGTAATAGAGGAATATAATAGTCCTTCTTTACATTTTTGCTTTGTGTAGAGTGGGTCTCAACTTATGATGTCATACTCTCATGAAGTCTCATATTTTCATGTTTTATATCTTTTTGTCAGCCCATTTTGCTATTGAGGCACCACTATTTTGTTGTTGTTTGTAGTATCTTTAATGGTAAATTAGGGGGTTAAATTATTTTACTTGTCTGCCTATGATGCTTCGGGTTTGTTTGATTTTATTTGCATGCTTATTTTGTCTTTGAGTACTTCTTTACGTACTCATATCTCCTTCGTATTTGCTGGATCAGCAGGGTGGGAGAAAGGTTTAGTAGGATCCAGATGTTAGTGTGTCTAAGTTGAGGCAGGTCTGACTTGTATCTGTGGCGCTATCGATATCCCTCTTCTCTGGAGTTTGTGATGAAAGAGTTAATAGTTCCTATATATCCAGGGCATCTCACAAAGTAAGCACAAGTTCCAGAGTGTGGGGATGATGGGGCAGGTGTGTCTATTACCTATTCCAGGGACCCAGACTGTGGAGCATGTGAGCTCCTCCATAAGTGTTCCCCCTCTTTCAAGGGAATATACCTCCATACAACCTGTGCTCTCCATCCCAAGTGGCCCTGGCTGAGCTGTCAGCCCTGCCACAACTGCTCCCACTCCATTTATCACCAGTATCATCTCTCCACTTACCATCTATTCATATAGCATGAATTTCCTCAATGCTGATCCTGTTGAAACTTGCACTGATCTCTACTGTACAAGGGATAATCAATCCCACACCTAGCCATGAGGTTATCTTTCTGAACAGTGTCTTTCTGACTTGCTGTTTCCAAAGTCACAGCCAATGGGGACCAGGTTCTACTGTTGCCTATCCTGGAGCCTGTCAGGACTGGTTCTACAACTCGGAAGGGCCTATCTGCTTCTGATTCCCATCCTGGGGCCCACTGGGTCTGCTGGGACCTAGCCTAGGCAGGACTGCTTTCAGGTCCTGTCCAGGGTTCACTGAGCTCTACAACAAAAGCTTGCCAATTCTGCTCAGCTGCCTATAGGGCCTACTGAGCAGCTGGGCTCACCTTGCTTGTTGACTACTGGCTTGGCCCATTCCACTGCTCACTGGGCCCTTCTTCTCCATGTGTTGCTCTTGGTGTGTGCTGCACTTTTTCCCCCTCAGCTTGTTAGTGCTTTTTTTTTTTTTTAATATTTTTTATTTTGAGGTGGGATGTTTCCTTGGAACTCAGTGTTTCTCCCTTGATAATCTATAATTGCATTTTAGACCTCACAAAAGAATGAAACTAAAAACAACATTACCTGGTGATTAAAAGTAAGCAAAAAGCACAACTATTTTAAAGCAGGACTTACTGCACCTATTGTTTTGGTAAACGCAAGAGAAAACAGAAAAGGAAAAGAAAACCCTGTGCAAAAGAACCCTTTTCCAAGGATCAAAGAATTCACAGGGTAGAAAATGGGCAAATTTACAAATCACAAAACACAGAGGGAAACAAAACACAGAAAAGAGATTCCAAGAATCAACAAATAACAGAATAACATCCACCAAGAACCTAGATACACACAAACGGTTCTAAAGTGAAACTTCAGGTGAAAAAAAAATTCCAGATTATACAGTCTAAAATGCAAATCAAAACAAAGACTATGACTAGAAAATAATAATGATAATGACTTATGATGTTAAAAGAAAGATTGAACTGGGCCTCTCTGGTGGCCTAGGGGTTAAGTCTCTGTGCTATCACTGCTGCATCCTGGGTTCAATCCCCAGCCAGCAGTGAGCTAACTCACATAGTGCAGCAGACCTCTCCTGCCTCACCTGCTGCTTTCCTCAGCAGTGTATTTCAGTAAATCTGCTATTCAGCTCCTCACTCTGTCTCTGGTGAATCCTCTTACCCCCACAACTCTGACCTACACCACAGTTCGTCTAGGCAAAAAAAAAAAAAAAAAAAAAAAATCTATTAAAAATAAAGATTGAACTATATATAAAAAAAGAGAATATAAACTAGAATGCATTGATTGATGCTTAATAATGTTCAGGAGTAGGGTATATATTGCATTAATAAAGATTTTGATAAGTGCATATAATGAAATTTCTATAATAACCATTAAAATGGTGAATATAACATACAATAGCAAAGAGAAAGAACAAACAAAAAAATTACCAATTAATCTGTAAAAGACAAGAGAACATATAAAGCAAAGTGAAAACAATAAAGTAGCAACGATCTAGAATTAAAAAAAAAGTTGAAATTAAAAAAAAGTCTATGAGGCAGGTGAGTACTGGAACTTTAGCTTGTCCACCCAGGCAACATTGCAACACAAGTAGCCTAAATCATTATCAAAATATTTGGTTTATTTGGTATTCAAAGGAGAAAACAATGTAATTACATGGGACCAGCCATACACACACACACACTCACACACACACACACACACACAGACACGCACACATTCTCTATCTCTCTCTCTCTCTCACACACACACACATACACACACACAATAAATAAACTCAATTCCAGGAGGAATAAAGGTATGTGAAAAAAAAAAAAACTTATAAAATGTTTAAATTCCCTTTCAGGGGAATATATATATATGTATATATATATATATACATACTGAGGCAGCATACAATTGACTCAAAAGTACAAAACAACCTAACAAGACAGCATAAATTAAAATTTGTTTAGCAAAAGAATATTAAAAAAGTGAAAAAAATCCAACTGGGAAAAATTATTCTCAATACATTAAAATGACAGTTGAAGATTATTTTTAAAGTGTAATAAAAACTCCACGGAAAAAGAAAAATGCAAAAAAAAATAAATACAAAACAAAGAACACTGTCAAACTTCACTTGACATTTAAAACAATGATCATTGAAACAATTAAAGGTGCTAGCAATGTCAAAATATAAACTAAAATCTAAATACAGTACTATTTTAAAGTTATTATATTGTTAAATAATTTTATAGACTTCACAAATATCAAATACTGGCAATGATGTGAAAAGACAGAACTTTTACATATACTAGCAGGAGGGAATACAAATTAGTGCAAACACTTTGGAAAATTGCTTGGCATAATCAAAATACATCGATAACATGTATGCCCCATAACTAAAAATATTAATATTCAATATTTATCTGGAACAACTTCTTGCATACCACTCCAAAATGCTTATGAATATAGGATAAAGATAAAATGTTCATCAGCAGGGGACTCCCTGGGGGACTGTGGAGCTGTCGGGGGCACGCCATGCAAGTTCAACGCCCAGCTGGGAGAATCCCACATGGTGCGGCAGAGCTCTCCTGCCTCGCCCTCTGCTCCCCCCAGCAGTGTATTTCTGATCTGCCTGTTCTACTCCCCACTCTGTCTCTGGTGGACCCTCTCGCTGCCCTTCGCCTCTGGCCTGTACCCCAGCTTGTATGAAAAAAAAAATGTTCATCAGCAGTAGAGTGGATAAATAAATTGCACTATATCTATACAGTATAATATCATGTAGCAATATAAATTGATGAACTTCAAGTACCTATAATGGTATACAGGGTAGAACATAAAGTTCGAAGACCTAAAGTTAAACTAAAAAAATTAAATATCAACTAATCATACACCATTTATTTATGCTTTATACCTTTTAGAACATGTGAAATAAACAATGAATTATTCAAATACTCAAAATGACTGATAACATTTTTCTAAGGAAATCAAAACTAAATCCAAAATTCAAAATAGAAGTTATTCTTGAAGACAGAAGGGAAGGGATAGGGAAAGTAAGGGTACAAGGAAGATTTTTAAAGGCAATGAGATTTTTTTTCTTTGAAACATGCTAATTCGTATGTAAATGTGATTATTATGATTCCTTGGTACAATGAGTCCTCATTTAACATAGTTGATAGGTTCTTGGAAAGTGCAAGATTGAGCAAATTGACTTGTAATGAAAGTAGGTCCACGGATAGCAGTGGTTTAGTTCAATGTCTTTATTTTTCTGATCAATATTATTAAGTGACATTGAATGAAACAACATTTTTGAGGATCTTCTGTACTGATATCCAAAATATAAAAAGGACTTATACAACCCAGCATAAAGAAAACAACCCAATCAAAAAATGGGCAGAAGATACTTCTTCAAAGAAGTTATACAGAAGACCAACAGACACATGGAAAAAATGCTCACGAGAACATATCATCAGGAGAATGTAAATCAAAACCACAAAGAAATACCACCTCACACATGTGAAAATGGGCCCTATCAAAAACAAGTACTGGTGAGGAATTTGAATTAGTTTAAAGTAGCACAAGGTCCATAAAAGACGCATGATGAATACTTGTGAAATGAGGAAAATAACTGAAATAAGGAATTCACATATCTAAATTTTTTATAAATAATAAATAAAAGTAGAATTAATAAAAACATGAAAGAAAATTAATATAAATCAATATTCAAGAAATTTTATGTAAAGTATAAAATGAAATTAAAATGCATACATTTTTATCATATAAAATAGCAATTTAACTACATTAACTACTGAAAGATGCTATGAGACCATGAGAATTCATAGGCTTATTTGAAAACTAATTTATATTTATGTAAGTTCTGAAAAAATATATTTTAGTATATATTAAAATATATATTCATGTCCGAAATTAAAAGGCCAGGCCAACCTCTTTAGTTGTTAGAATACATTTTTGAATAATTCCTACTTTAAATCTGATTAAAGTGATTTTAAAGACATTCTTCTCCTTTCCAAACAAACTTTCCTAACACAGAAATTCTCAGTAATATCTATAGAGTTTAATGTACTTCCTGTGCTTTGAATACTCAAAAAGTACAAGTTATCTGAAATACAAAGATAAATTTTCATTACCTTCCTTTAATTACATAAAAGTTATATACTCTAACTACTTCTCTCCCTCTTAATTTCTTCTCTTAAAAATATGTCCTGGGGCCTTCCTGGTGGTGCAGCGGTTGAGCGCTGTGCTGTGGAGCTGTCCGCAGCATGCAATGTGAGTTCGACACCCAGCCAGGGAGAATCCCACATGGTGCGGCAGACCTCTTCTGCCTCGCCCGCTGCTGCCCTCAGCAGTGTATTTCTGATCTGCCTGTTCTGCTCCCCACTCTGTCTCTGGTGAACCCTCTCGCCGCCCCATGCCTCTGGCCTGTACCCCAGCTTATATGTATAAATAAATAAATCTTAAAAAAAATATGTCCTGGATATCTTTGTATATTGCCAGACTGAGGACTACCTCTATTTATTATTATGCAGATATGAAAAATTCCATTCTGTGAACTATAATATTCTATTGAATTTCTTCCCTTGTTTTGTTTTCAATCTTGTTCTGTTAACAATATTGTGATAATGTATAACCTTTACACATTCATTATTTTGGATATGTGCAAACATACCTGAAGGGTAAATTCCCAGAGACAAAATTGCCTGGACAAAGGGTAAGGGTTATTCATTAATAATTTTGAATAATACCACTCTACAGTTAGTGTACTATATTGTTTGACCATAGTGTGTCAATTTAGGCCTCAAGAAACAAATGTCAAGACAGAATTAAAAATGAGAGAATTTCATTTGGATAAATGCCTCAGAGTAAATATATAGAGTGAGTCAGGTCAGGCTGAGAAAGACTCTGGATAGTGATGCAAATACTAACTTCAGTAAGGTAGACAAAGGGAAAAGGATAAGTAGAAGTGTCCTAGTGGGCCAACTGTCAAAGGAAGTTTAGGAAAAACTATCAAAAATTCGTATGCCAATGTCAGCCACAAAAGGAATGTTTCTCTCAGATTGCTGTAGAATCCTCAATTGGTCACAGTCTCTGGTGGGGGTGGTTTAGGACAGGGGCAGTCATGGGAAGTCAATGATAGCAGCAAGGGTCTTTGGTTGATTATACGCCCTCTACTTGTAAGTGGGACAGCCAGGTAAAGACAAATGCAAGTATTTATTTATTTATTTTAAAGGCTTATTCTCTCCTGCTGGAAATGAGGGAAGAAATTTCCCTTCTCCACTTTTTTAGAGCATTCAACTTAGAACATTTTAAATTGTATTTTCTCATCTCTTTGAAATGTATATAAATTTTTCTGACTACCAAATAGGGCTTTTGTCAGTTTTTTGTCAGTTTTGTGATCCAGGAGTGTCTTTTCAAGACATGGGAGTCATCATATCTTTGAAATGTAAGCATCATAGTTGATGTATTACTATTTCTCATCTCATAAGGAACTTAGGAGCCTAATTTCAGTGAGCACCTTGCTTCAAGTTACAGAAATATTTCCCATGATAATTAGATGTGAAATTTATTTTTTCTCTAAAAACAATTAGCTAATACAGATAATCACTCCAATTATCAGGTAAAGTTAGGATATATCATGTGTTACAAATATAGTTATCTTGCTTGAGGAATAGTTATTATCTTGAAAACCGTATTTAGAAAGTATTAGAAATTAGTTGGACCTGCTTAGCTGTAACAGAGTAGGAGTTCTTTCTGTCCTTGCAGTGTTTTAGCAAATTGCTAAACATTGCATCACATTCTAGTGTAATGCTTACTAGATAATACTGTTTTCCTTCACTAACACCTTAGTAAAGGTGGTAGATTTTGGTAGATTTTATTTCATATTTTTAAAGATTTATTCTTATTTTTTATGCATACAAGAACTGGAGGTATAGGTTAGAGGTGCAGGGGGTGAGAGGATTCACCAGAAACAGAGGGGAGCAAAACAGGCAGATTTACTAATAAACACTGCTGAGGAGAGCAGCAGGCAGGACAGGAGAGCTCTGCTGTTCCATATGGATTAGCTCCCTGGCCTGGGATTGAACTCATGCCACAGTGCCTATCAATAGCTTGATGGCACTGAGACTTTAACCCCCTGTGCTACCAGGGAGGCCCAGATTTTATTTTTAATTACATTTTCCCAACAGTTGCAATTGGCAGGTATTTTGGTGTCAATTCAATTAAGTGCGTCCCCAACTTGTCACTTGTTGAGATGCTCAACTTTCCCGTTTCTAAATGAGCATCTACATCTTTGTGGTAACTGCTCATCTATACGATTGTGCTAAGAAGAAGCAACATAAAGTACTGAGAGTAAAACTACCTTAAAAATATAAAGAACTAGGTGAATGCAAGTTTATTAATCTTTATTATCAACATTAGTTGAAGATACAACTTCAGAAGCATTTCTAAGATTTATTATCATCAAATGCTTAGACTAGCATAGCATAAACTGGGAAGATTTATGTACCATAAATAAATTTAGCAAACTATGTTTACTGCATAGTCCAAAAAAGCACTCTTATTAGCACTTCAATTTAACATGAATGAAATTTGCATGAATAGATAAGAAGAAACATTGAATCCCTAATAGCAGACAAATATCAGGAGAAACATTAGTGATTTTTGAGCAGCAGAAGGGTTTTGCATGTATTAATAAATAAGCTATTTTGTGATGGTAATTATAGACCTCATCTCTACCTTTGTATGGTACAAATATATCTTGGGAAGAGTAAACAGATGAGTTGGGGAAACACAACATTAATATAACACATCATATAATAGATCTTAGTTGAAGGATTGCACTCATTTTAAATAGAGCAAATGGGAAATTATAAATTCCATAAATTTAAAAGGTTTTTCTTTGTCCATGCTTTTTGCCATCCTTGTGAGTTCCAACTGTGAGATAAAACATTGTTCCCTGTGATTAATTTACTTTTTTCACTCTGCCACTCTTAAACCAGCTCTAAAGAAAACTGTTTCCAGTGACATAGGCATAGCATAGCAGCTCTGGCAGAACCTCATATGCTTGTAATATGAGCACTGTGCCAAGCATACACAATTTAGATACTGCCATTATTAGGCTCAGCAATCAATGAAACAAACACCTAAAGTAGACACACTTAAATACATGTTCACAAAGGAAAATTTTCTATCCAAATTACTTAACACACAGCTTAAAGACCAAACTGGCACTGAGTTCTATACATCTACACTGAGATGTGTGCTATTATTTTTGTGCTTTTCCTGTTGTTGTTTTTTTTCACCCAGAGGGGCATGTTTATCTATTCTGCATTCTATCTTGGTTACTTTCTTTGACCTTTTATTACTTTCATTTTGCTTTTTTTAACTTATAAATCCCTTTCAATCTATAGTAAATGCAATGGATAAACAGCACATTTTTTTTTAACTCCTTATCTCTTTATTTTAAATAGTCTTTTTGTAAACTGCTATAGTATTTATAGTAATATACCAATATTCTACTTTTCCATAGGGATAACAGTCAATTCCTGCAAAAGTTTTAATCTTCTTTGGGTCTACACAGAGTGAAACTATTTTGGTTTTAACTGAGTAGGAAAAATTCAAAATACAGGAGTACATGTACAAAGTTATAAAATGCTAAAGTGTCTGTAATATTATAACAATGAAGAATGTGCTGCTATTTTTTTGTATTGGTGAGACAGAAAAATTTTTTTTTGTATGTGCAGAGATCTTCCTGTTTTTTAAAAAAATAATTATATTTGTTAAGGATTCACTTCTTAAAGATGTGTGATCTGACCAACTCCAGCACTAGACAGTGACTGAAATGATCTAATGCTCCTATTTAGCACAAATATCTGCCAATATTCCCCCTATTCTCCAGTAAACGCTTTCTTGATTGGGAAAAAAAAAAAACCTGCCTATAAAGGCACTTTGGAGATAATGTTTTTATTTGAAAAAAGAAACCAACAGAATACTTCCAATCATGACACCTTTACATAAAAATTAAAAAAAACACCTGTTTATATATCAATCAATTCAGGAGGATTATATCAGGTAAACTATAAATATTCCACTTAATTTCAATTCCTCCCTCACTGACAGACTGTTAAATATAGAGACACTGACAGAAAAGTGATAGGCCTCTGTTTGATGTGAGTTTGAATACCAGGCTTTTCATACAAGTGTTACTGATTTATTTATTTTCCCCATCTGGAAAAACAGGGTCTCTTTGATGCCGTTTTTGCATCAAGGCTCACATTTCACATTTCTTTTGTTGTTGTTGTTGCTTGCTTGGTGAAATGGTTCTTTACACTTTGCACCTGATCAACATTTAGATGTTGAAAGTGACTTTTTAACCACTCCTGATTTTTCCTACCTTTGGAATCACATCTGTCCCATCCTGTCTCCCTTCCTCCACATTTATGATGAACAACTTTCAGGGAGGAAATCTGAGTTCTACTTTGCTTCTCCAGTTCTCCCTGAGTTCAATAAGCTTCTCTGAGTTGAGAAGGCACTGCTCTGTTATATCTAAATCTGTGCTGGAATATTAGGGAGACTATACACACATATATTTTTTATTCAGTAATAACTCTATTATGTCTTCACCTGCCAACTACTTTATCTCTCACTTGTTTGTTGTTTGGGCAAAGGTATGGGGTAATATTCCAGCACACTCTAAATGCACCACCTCAACATATTTGCTGGTTTTCCATTTAATGTATCTTGTCTTAAAAATGTCTTGCCAATTAATACAAGAAATATACATTTGTGGTTCTTTATTATAATCCTAAAATTATATGTTTAACTTTACTTAATTTCACTTCTGGAGTGTTTTAGGCTTTAAGTACTGTGGAAATAATTTTATAATAAATAAATATCTTTTTAAAAATAAATTATTTTATGTTATTGTTTAGCTTAAATCTGAACACAAGTCTGAACACAGGATCCCATAGCCCAGGTTCTTACATATTTTATTTTGCCCTAGTTTTCTCTGCTCACTTGCTATTTAAGCTGTGGATGAGTTTGATTTCAACCACCATTGCCTCCACGAAGCATCATAAAATAACACAGAACTAATGATAATCAAACTGTTTTGCATATAAAATGATAAAAATCCATACCTAAAATAAAGATTAATTTTAGACATCATTTCATATTTCAGTTGTTCTGATGATTTGGAGACTTTTCTAATAATAACATGTCATTATTATTAGGCTTGACCGCCTGCTGTAAACCACAGTGAAGTACACAGAAGAAGCTCACTACAGGCAAATGCAAATGCTGAGAATTTAATGGCTGTTAAGTAAATTTGAACTTAAAAATAAACAATAGGCTTAATAGAGGCTTAATTACTGTCAGATGCAGTGTTCTTCTAAAAACAGAATTTAGCTTGATACATATCATGAAAATGTATTTCCTCTTGAAGTAAATCTTAATGTACAAAATACCGGACCTGCTATCCCAGCGTGTATTTCTCTATTTAATTATTGAATTTTTTTTTTTTTTTAGGTATAAGACCTGTCTTGCAGATGACATAAATATACTGTCAAACAACAAACATTTAGCATGCCGACATACCCTGCTCTTTGTCATACACACTCATTCGTCCAGTTTCTGCCACATTAAATATAACTGAAGTTTGAACTTGATTTTGGTTTGTTTTAAAATTCACTGTGTTGGGCCTCCCTGGTGGCACAGCGGTTAAGTGCTGCACTGTGGAGCTGTTGGCAGCGGCGACGCGAGTTCAATGCCCAGCCGGGAAGGTTCCCACATGGTGCGGCAGACCTCTCCTGCCGCGCCCGCTGCTCCCCTCAGCAGTGTATTTCCGTCGATCTGCCTGTTCTGCTCCTCACTCTGTCTCTGGTGAACCCTCTCACCTCCCCACGCCTCTGGCCTGTACCCCAGCTTGTATGCATAAATAAATAAATCTTTAAAAAAAAATAAACCCTGTTTAAAAAAAAAAATTCACTGTGTTGTTCTATGGCTAATCTTGTGAGGTTGCTTTTTTCCTTTTAAGAATAGCAACTTCTGAATGTTTGTTGATTACAATTTAAAATCAGTATCTCTGCATATATATACAAAGACATATATGAAAAAGCATGGTGACCTTGCCTTTCTCACATTACCTATCATACCATAAGATTAAAGATTTATTTATTTATGCATACAAGCTGGGGTACAGGCCAGAGGCGTGGGGCGACGAGAGGGTTCACGAGAGACAGAGTGGGGAGCAGAACAGGCAGATAGACCGAAATACACTGCTGAGGGGAGCAGCGGGCGAGGCAGGAGGTCTGCCACACCACGTGGGATTCTCACCAGTCAGGCGTCAAACTCGTGTTGCCTCTGCCTGCCGACAGCTCCACAGCACAGCACTTAACCACTGCACCACCAGGGAGGCCCCACAATTATTTTTTATTGAGGTCTAATTGACATTTAACAGACTGGTTTCAATTGTACAACATAATGATTGGATATCTGTATACTTATAAACAGCAGTATAAATCGAGTTACCATGCCTCACCATACAAAGTTAACTTTTAGGATTTACTCTCCTGGCAACTTTCAAGTATGCACTATAATATTATTTACTATAGTCACAATGCTATACATTAAATCTCCATGACTTATTTGTCTTATAACTGGAAATTTGTGCCTCTTGAAATCCTTCACCATTTTTACTCTCAAAAGCAATTATCATTTTTTTCTGTTTCTGAGTTTTATTTCTGTTTGTTCATTTGTTTTGCTTTTTTTTTAGATTCTACATACAAATGAAATCATAAGTATTTGCCTTATTTTGTCTGATTTACTTCACTTAGCATAAATCTCTTCAGTTTTGAAATGACAAAGTTTTAATTTATGGCTGAGTGCTATTTCATATATATGTGTGTGTGTATATGAGTGTGTACATATATATGTATGTATGTGTGTATGTATGTATGTATGTATGTATGTGTGTGTGTGTGTACACACACACATACACATTCCACTTATCCATCAATGAACACTAAGTTTGTGTCCACATCCTTAGAATTGTGACTATTGCTGGGGTGAACATAGGGGTAGTATGTCTTTTTGAGTGAGTATTTTCATTTTCTGCAGAAAATACCCAGAAATATTATACATTTATTTAGATAACTTCATACTGACTGCTTCAATTTACATTCCTAGCAACAGTGTATGAGGGTTTTCTTTTCTCCATAGACCTGCTAACACTTCTTATTTCTTATCTTTTTGGTAATAGCCTTTCTAACAGGTATGAGGTAGTATCTCAGTGTTGTTTTGATTTGTATTTACCTAATGATTAGTAATACTGAGCACCTTTTAATGTGTGTGTTGGCATTGACTATGCCTTCTCTGGAAAAGTATTTCTTCAGATCCTCTCTGTCCATTATTAAACTGGATTGATTTCTGGTTTGAGTTATATGAGTTCTTTGTTTATTTTGGATATTGACGCCTTATTGGATACAGATTTGCAAATATTTTTGTCAGTACTGATCTATCCTTTATTTCAATGATTTCTAAATCTTTATTTATAATACCTCCTTATCATGTGATTCATAACTGTATCCTAAAATGGCTTACTAGATATAGTTCATGTAGATGCCCCACAAAACACTTTAGTTTTAATGTTTTTATGTCAAAGTTGTTATCTTCCTATCCAAAACTGCTCTTTGCTCTTTATTTTTCCTTTCAGTTAATGCAATCACTATTCAGTGAGTCACCCAAGTTAAGAAACCTCATTATGATCCTCAACTTATCCTTTATCTCATCTCTAACACTCAATCAGTCAGCACATCCTGTTAATTTCTTTCCTGAATATCTTTGGGTTCTGTCTTCTACTTTTATTGCCATCGTTCTCTCTCTTGTTTAATAGGCATAATCCCTTTTTTGGTCTATAACGATAGTCTCCTAACTAATTTCCTTGACTCTTATGATTCACTCACAAATATCTTGATCTTTGGCTGATCTTTGGCCATGCTATAAATTTGTGTTTCTAAAACATATCAAATAACATTCCAGTCTTTAAAAGCTCCAACTACAGAATTAAATATTCATTTATATGATGTGTCACTTGGATGAATAAGAATTCCAAGAGTAGCACGTTACTTGAAAAGGAAACATAAGAGAAAAATTATGGCACTTCCACAGAAAAACAGAAGATGCATAGGGAGAAGCATTCTTACTAATTTTTAATGCAATATTGGAATTTAGAGTCTATACAATCTTACATTATTTTTAAGTTACAGAAGAATTGTAAGATGTAATATAAACTTTATTGTTCATTTTTATTTTCTCTTTAAATAAGATCATTCCCTGGTCAACCTCCTCACACACACACACATACATATGTAATTTATATATTATATAAATATATACATGTATATATACTGCTTAAGCAATGATCTCAGAGAAAAATTTAAAATTCAGAAAAGTTGTGAATTCATTAAATATGAGTCTAAACTATCTAATTAGAAAGATTTGTTTTTTTTTTAGAAAGAAAGAACTCTTGGGGTGCACTGAAAAAATGAAAATTGTTTCTAATCAGCACTTTTCCCCTTAATGAATAGGGCCAATGAGTTGGTATTAAAATGTGCATTTATAAATAGGTTTTGCAGACATGTGATATTACACACCTGCCCGATAGCTTCAAATTGCAAATGCAGCTTTTGCTTTTTTTTTCTATTTTGTATACATTATAGCTATCGATCGAATTGTTTTTCATGTTATAAAACTTCTGTTATTATTTTCTTTTGTTATTTAACATTGCCAGTATTCTGCTTAAGAGCAATAGGTTGAATAACTTTGGTATTAATATATTTATCAAATAAAAAGACCATGGTAACTTACAATCAAATGGGTTATTATTCCACTATATTTCTTGAAAAAATACTTTTATTTAAAAAAATGTATTACTAAAAAAGTTGTTTTTGCCTCTTCTTTACTTCCTAGAATGCTTTTTAATAATTCTCAGCTTTCTAATTTATGCTAACAGAAAGTCTGCAAACTCCAGAAATATAGAGTGAGTATGTGAGCAAGTGCATCATAACTAATTAAAATGATGAACAGGTTTATTTTCCATGGCTCCCTTTTATAAGATCTGAAAGAATAGTGAAATAAAAAAATGATTTGCATCTCAATAAATAACATGAGAAAAAATAATATTTCTTTTTTCAATGTCCATCTCTTATTCTCTAATCTTATTGATAAAATGAAGATCTTCTGAAATTGTAAAGAATAATTCTGAAGCCAGTATTTTTTACCTATATAAAATATTTTTATAGGATACTAAACAACAAAGTGTCAGAAACTAGAGAAGGATATTATTTGGTATTATTTAAATTGATATGAAGACTGTAAAGGTTAGCATAGATACTAAATATTATAATGAATCAAATACAATCTAAAATTAATGCTGTAGATTACCATAATCAATAGACAATGTTCCTTGGATAAGTGTTTAAAATGATAAAGGAATGGTGATACTTTTGTTTTGATATTGTTACTTACAGATAAAACTAAGAAACCCAAAGAATTTTCTGACTTTTTTCAAGAACATAAAGTGAAATAAAGTACAACCAAGATTATAATTCACGCACCAAATCCCCATTTCTGCATTTTCTCAATCAGGATCTGAATCGGTTATACCTACTCAAATTTATCTATTTAAAAGCTTCAGGGATGGAGGAAACTAACAAACAAAAAAATCTTAATATCCTTATCTCAAAGGATAAAACTTAGGGTATATTGTGCTTGCAGCCAGGGGAAACAGTTTCATTTGGCATAGTGTATGCCAAATAAACTATTTGGCCTCAATGATTCAGTTATTATTATGCTTGAGTTTAAAGTCATAGATAAACAAAATGTTTGCCTAACATTCCATGAATTCAGAAGAGATAATATAAATTAGTGGGTAATAAGTGTTCCTGGAACAATGGAAACTCTATTTCACACAATACAAAAAAATACTTCAGGTGCAATTTATATTCATCAGAAGACACAAAATATGAATATGTATCAACAATTCAGAAAAGCTTTATGCCATACAACATGAAAAAAGTATACATCCAGGATATGTGCTAAATAATTCCTATGAATCAACAAAAAGACAAAACAATAAAAAATAAGCAATATAAATGATCAAAAATTTCACTGGAAAAGTAGTACAAATGTCCTATAAAATTAACAGAATTGTTAAATTTTCAATAAAAGGGAAAATGAAAATTAAAATCATAGAGAATGACAATTTCACATACAACAGATGGACAAAGTCAGATGACACCATGCTTAGACAAGAACATTGACTGATGAGTATTTTAATTGTTACAGCCCCTCTGGAAATCAGTTCTGTGAAACCAGTGAAGAGAAACATGAATCTACATTTCCTATAACTAGCAATTTTACTCCTCATTATCTATCCTAGTCAATTCTTGCAAATGTGTGTAGCAAGATACATCTACAAAAATGCTTTATATCAGTGTTGCCTGTAGCAACATAAAAATATCCCCAGTATCCACAAATGGAATAATAATTTGCATTATTATACTGCATTGTATTGCACTGAATACTCATACAATATTATAAGGCAGCACTGTAAATGAAAGTTTTAGACTCCTACATATAAAAATAGATTAATTTAAAACCAAATTTTTTTTTATATTAAAGAAGCATCTCTTGAAACAAATACAGTAGCTCTGTATTTTCTTAAAATAACATTCAATAGGGCCTTCTGGCAGCTCAAGGGGTTAAGTCTCAGCACTATGAAGATATAAGCAGCTACTGCAGCACCAGTTTGATCCCTGGCCAGGGAGCTAACGAACGTGGCGCAGCAGATCTCTCCAGTCTCGCTCACCGCTCCCCTCAGCCATGTATTTCAGTAGATCTGCCTATTCTGCTCCCCGCTGTGTCTCTGGTGAATCCTCTCACCTCCCACACCTCTGGCCTATACCCCCACTCTTGTATGCATAAATAAATAAAATAAATCTTAAAAAGTAATAATATTCAATATTTTGGCCTGAATAGTATTTACACACATATTTATTTTATCTTTTGTCTTGGAACTACATGTTTGTGGCTCTGTGTCTATTTATATGTTATATTTTAGAATATTTTAAACCAAAGCATAAATAGGCAACACTTCTGATGAAGGCAGGTAAGAAGGACATAAACAGGAAAAATATTTGAGGGTATTTTTTCCTGGAGTTTATTTTTACTCCACTTCATTACCCTAGATTGTTTGTTTATTTCCATAATTTCTACCACTTGTCTAACTGCAAAGTATTCTTTCACTTCAGATCTCTATATTTTACATAGAATGTGAATGGTCTGATGAAAGTAGTAGTAAAAACAAAAGATTCAGTTATATAAAATCTGAGCTTCAAAAAGTCAATCATTGACATTGGTAAGAGTAAATGTACCATTGTGGGGATGATGACATCACTATGTCAACAGCATTGGCATGTTGGGGTTGCTTATGGTGATAACAGCAGTAAGCCAAACTGCCAAAATAAATAACACTAACTGAAGAAGCAACAGTCTGTGGCATTTTTGGCAGGGCTGGCACTTGAAAAACGGATAACAATAAGATATTATACATCATACATTGCATACCATACATCAAGGTATGCAAGATAAAAGAGAAAAGGAGGAAAACAGCAAATAGGCTAACGCAAGATACACATCATAAGTTGTAGGATAAGTTCTGAACGTACAAATGAAGCTGTTACTGATGACTCCCAGCACAATTTCAAGGAAACTTAAGGAATTAAAATTTTATTCTATATATGAACAGATGGAATGCAATTGTATCAGGTCTGAGAGGTGGATGCTGGTGGTCATAACAGATATATTAAAATATATATGTATATATTTTTTTGCTATATTTAATAGTTTCTTACATCCAAGTCATGATAGCCTCAGAAATGAGTTATACCAACTTGGAAACAAACACATTTCCCATAGTAAATAATGTTTGAATTGTTTGGCAGTTCATAGCCAAAAGTATTGTTCAGAAGGTTTTACTGCTGACTTGACACTGTAACATAAATAATGATATTATTTACATTGATAATACATTTGATACAGTAAATTTCCACCTCAGGAGGAGACATTAAATTTATGTGTCCCTCACTTTATGAAAGTTCACATTACACTAATTTGCATTTACAAAAGACTTAAATTAATAACTTTTCATGAATTAAAAGATATCCATTGGGGACTCCTGTTCCTGCTTTTATGATAAAAGATAAAAAGTGATAATAACATTTTTTTTTTTTTTTTTTTTTGCTGTGAGCTGTTACAGAAACAGTATACACAAAGCGCAGCAAGAGAGGCATAATGAAGTGCCTTCCTGGAAGCTGCTTTATATATAGGCTGTGTATTTATCATAATGGATCTTCTATAGTTAGTGCTATTATATATTTTATATATTATTTGTTATGAATTGGTAGCTTATTTTTTAGGTCTGCAAATGCTCAAAAATTTTTCCAGATAAGTTAATTACGTCTTCATTTATTGCCATTTTGACTTAAGTAAGTTTTCATGGGAATAATCAACTTTCGATAGGAAACTTTTATACCATATATTTTATTGTTTTAAGTTTTTTTTAAAGGTTTATTTATTAATGCATACCAGGTGGGGTGTAGGCCAAAGGTGTGGGGTGGTGAGAGGATTTACCAGAGACAGAGTGGGGAACAGAACAGGCAGATTGACTGAAGTACACTGCTGACGGGAGCAGCGGGTGAGGCAGGAGAGGTCTGCTTCACCATGTGGGAATCTCCCTAGCTGGGTATCGAACCCTTGCGGCAGTGGCTCTGGATAGTGCTGTGCTTTACTCACTGCATCACCAGGGAGGTCCAATTTTCATTGCTGGAAATTTGGGAACTTCCAATTTAAAAAGGTACCAAATTTCCAGTAATGAAAATTTACAGACAGTATAATTTGCTGATGAAAACTGAATGGAAATTTTGTGGAGCAGGAATGCGTTTCAGGTCACAATAAAAAAAAAAACAGTTGCTGATAGATGGGCCTCTTCTAGAGAATGGAAGTGATCACTGCTTGCTGAAAGGGAAATAAGTAAGCTACTTACCTAAAAAGAAAGAAGGACATATAAAAAAATGATGGAAATTTTCTCACTCAGGTGAAATGAAGGAGATATGTTGGTTGCTGTGGGAGGCCAGGATTTTCAGAGTAACTGAATAAGGCCCACAAAGCTGAGGCAGCATAGAACCATGGATGAAAAACAACAATAATAACAACTGCAACAATAACAACTACAATAATAATAATATTAATAATTTCAAGTACTAATTCTGAGAGAGAACAATAACTTTTTTGAAGAAGTCCAAATGGAAGAAATTTTCCTATAATAAATTTACCTCAACACTTGTAGTTTAATAAAATTAGTTACCTGACAGAATGACAAGAGTTAGTTTTGCCAATTCTATAAATGCAACTCAAATGAAACAACATTATTTTTGTCCATTAAGACTATTAATAATAATCCCATGGTAAGGATATCTGTTGCAAATTTTAGATTTCTATTCAAATCAAAGAGACAGAGAATTTGGAATGGTAAAATTAAAAGATATGCCAATTTGATGATATTTCATGAAACTAAATATTTGTGCAAATACAGGGAAAGGCCTATGTATATGCATTAAAATACAAAAAACAAATTAATACCAACACATAAGAGTGATTTATAAATAGTCAATTATAATAAATAATATATACTAAAGCAGGATATTCAATGGCTTTTATTTATATTACAAAATAGCCATAATTATTATTTAATAAGTTTCTTATCTAAATCTTTTTGATCTCCTATGAAAAAGAAGGTATTTCTTTTAATCTTTTCTTTCCATTTTAATAGTACTATTTATGGAGCAAGTACATATGTATTGCAACTGGTAATTATATACTTAGAAAAACATGGGGTGGTGGATTGGTACATGAATAGTATGGTTTTTGATGAAGATAACAATTCAGTTTGGTACATTTTGTGTTTTTTTTTAATACAGTTGAATGTACATGTACTAACAAAATACCTTTAACACATATTCATTAATCAAATATGTACTGAGCAGTATTAGGTATATTCCTATCTATTATGTTTGGGTTATAGCAGTTAACAAAACAGAAAAATCCTGTCTTTGTGGATTTTATATTCTACTTCATAAAGTTTTTCTCAGTTTTTCACAATATTTTAAAATTACAAATTTCTAATCACTAACTAAAACATAAAAATACTAACTAAAACAGGAAAAATACAGAAATATTTTTATTGTTAGCATTAAGGATGGCAATCAATTTTTTTTCTTGTAGATTCACTTTCATTCATGATCCTCAAAGAATTATAACATACTAATTAATTTTACAGCACCCTAGAGAGACAGATAAGTACTATTATTCAGATTCTACAAATGAGGGAACTGTAAAACAGAAGCTGAACTCACATTTCCCTTCCTACCTCAATAGAGCTCTTAACAAACCTCATAGCTATTGCAGGATTTCATCTCATGTATTGCTGTGTACCTCTGTGGCACTTTTTTCATTACTCAAGATAGACATTGTTTGGGAAGTGATATGAAAGAAATCTTTATGAGGATTGGGTTTCTGAAAAATATTATGCATTTGATGGGATCTACCCAGCAAATTGTTTAATAAAGTTAGATAGGTTCATGCTCACTTCTTATGTCATTTCTATATACACATAAAGTCAGATATACATTTGGTGTAGAGAAAGAAGAATCATTTACCCAAGCCCTCCTGATTCTATAACTTGAAAGACCCAAATAAAATATTAAATACCATTTCTTCAACACAACAAAATCAAACCAAAAAATCCAAACAGAAAAGAAAAAAAAATTTTCTTTCTACAATAAACTGATAAATGAATTACCACTGTATCCTTAAGAATGATGCTCAATAACTTAAAATAGAAAAACAATTCTATTAGTCGATGAGTAGCCAGGAATTTACAAATCAACCATCACGTCAATATTTCAGAAAACCTCAATCAAGGGAATAAAATATAAGAACTATTATAATGATAGAATTGCTGAGACCAAATAAAGTAGGGGGGAGTGAGGTAAGCAGGGAATTAAAACATGAGAAACCACTAAATGTAGCCAGGGACAAAGGAAGGAGGTGATACAGGGACCTGAGTTGTCAGTTTTGACCAATAGACTAGATAATCCTTACTCTAGTAAACAGGCTAGAAACATCCTCACATTCTGTCACTTTTTTGAGAGGTTAAAAACAAATGCCTCTTTTGGGGCCTCCCTGGTGGTGCAGCGGTTAAGCGCTGCACTGAGGTGCTGTCAGCAGCGGTGACACGAGTTAGACGCCTGGCCAGGGAGATTCCCACATGGTGCAGCAGTCCTCTCCTGCCTTGCCCACTGCTCCCCTCAGCAGTGTATTTCTGTCGATCTGCCTGTTCTGCTCCCCTCTCTGTCTCAAAAAAAAAAAAAAAAAAAAGCCTCTTTCCCAGAAACCTGCCAATCTCCACCCTCCAAGTCTCACATGACCTGAACAAATAATTAGCTAATGTCCATAAACTTTTACCTTGGATTGTCTTTTTACCTTTTACCCAAAATGGAAAATGAGATGTTGTTCAAAGTTTTTAACTCACGTGGAGAATTTCCTTTTAGAGTCTCATTGATTTAATTATTACAATAGTTCTTTTAACTTTTTTTTTCTGTTTTCACATACAATATCTACCATCCACATGATAGGATAATTCCTTTAAAACATAAGGTTCTTGCAACCGTCCTCTGCTTAACCTTCCAGAGTATTCCTCACTTATTCAAAAGAAAGACAAAATTCTGACACAAAGACCTTGGTCTTGCCTTAACTCCATGAATGGGTTTTCTAGTACTATCAAGATTAATCAGGTAAGGGAGCCTTTATTCTAGACCATTAAATAGGGAAAGAAACTGATCTAAATTCCACTGAAACAAAGGACTGTAGTATTTCATAGAACTGTGCCAGGGAGAACTATATGCTACTGTATTTGTTATATTTGCTAATTGGTCTTCCTCAAGAAAAAGTAAACTGTCACCTATCTTCATGGTGGGGGGGGGTAATTTTTACAACTTGCAGCAATTTCCCACCAAAATTAGGTTCCTACCCTCCCCCAAAGAGAATGGGAGAGAGGAGTTCTGACTCCTCTCTCCAAAGAGATGGTCTTCATTTCCTTGAAAAAGACATTCCCTGGGAATGTAAAACTGGAAAAAGGTTGGGAACAGATTTACATACATTTAAAAGAGAGAGAAAGAATTTAATTTTTTTTTAGTGCTAATGATTTAAGTAAAGGTAGGAATCCAGAGATAGTACAAAGCATGCTCAAAGTTCAGTCAAGCTGAGGGGAATGATAAGCCCTTCTTGATTAGTAATTATTCTTCTCATATCCTAAGTCTTAGAAACTTAAATTTTAAGTCTTAGAAACTAGCTTCCCCTCTATTCCTTAAACACATTTCTGTTTCATAATATTTGCATTTGCTGGACACTGTCTGGAATATTATTCTGACAGCTCACTACATGTTCTGTTCTCTCACTTTTTTTGATTTATGCTCACATGACAATTTACCAAAGAGGTCTTTCATGACCATCCTATTTAAAATATTAACCTTCCAAGAACTCTCCATCTTCCTCATTGTACTTCATTTTTCTATATATAACTTAACATATCAGATATATTATCCATAATGTAAGCTCTAAAAACCTAGGTAGTTAGTCTCAATTTTCTCATATGTTCTCAGACATACTTTATCATAGGTACTGAATAAATTCTTGCTGAATAAATGAATCAATAAAGCAGTAATGATATTATGGTTTACAAAACGACATAAGCACAGTAAATAAAAGTATTTAGCACCATGGAGTAATGTCAGAGTAATTTATTAATCTATACAAACTCTGCCTGATTTCAATCTAAATGAAATGTTTCAATCTAAATGTTTCAATCTAAATGTTTTGCTACAAATTAAA
Source organism: Scalopus aquaticus (assembly GCA_004024925.1). NCBI lineage: Eukaryota > Metazoa > Chordata > Mammalia > Eulipotyphla > Talpidae > Scalopus > Scalopus aquaticus. The sequence goes on from PVIJ01003260.1 coordinate 74,411, forward strand.
ACAGTGGGTTAAAAGTTGTAGTCTGGGGAAATTTTACAGTAATGATTTTGATACATACAACTTTTAACAAGGTCAAGTAGAACAGTCATTCACCTTATACGAGATTTTTGTATTTTCTCAACAAGATATTCACAGCACTTACAACATTGCCTGGTTCAAGAAAGAAACTATATAAATTGCCATAAAATGAATAGGTAAATCAATGCTTGTAGTTATATAGCATAGATTCTTGGTAATGTTCATGTATATGTATATGGTACATGTATATATATAGCAATATATAAGTTGGTATATTTGACTATTCTTTCTGAGCCTGGAAATTATATAGGAAAAAATGAGAACAAAGGCTGGATGGTTCTGCATAGTGATGGCTTACTAGAAACCAAAATGCATAATTCCTCCTCCATATGTAGAGAGAATCGTTGCTGAGAAATAACTGTCTGACTACAGACTATATTTATCATTTTCCTTGCAGGTAGGATGCATTCTAGTAATATTATAATTGGAAGTGATTTACACTACTTCTGAGATGCAGTTTAAATGAAAGTGATGTGTCTCTTCCACATTTTCTTTATCTTTCTGCTGAATGAATTCAGAGATCCAAGACCCTAAGAGAGGGTAGATTCAAAAGATAAAAACCTGAATTATAACTAACGTGGAAGACAATTACTTACCTAATAGCAACATCTGAAAAGTTATTTCAATATAAAACAATGTTCAATGCCATATAGATATTAGAATATTTGAGTTTATTGTAACATTTAGCAATAGCCTAAATATTTAATTATTAACAACTCATAACAAATTAGTAGTTTCTAAAAAACATTGGAAATCATTTCCCAGATATAAAACAAGGAAAGTAGTAATGTACTAATTACTTTTAGTTCTTAGTATAATAACCCTAATCTCAGTCCCAATTAGCTAACACTTCTAATGGTCACATAGTTTCCAAATGGTATTCTCTATTCAAGTTGTTCTCCTTCAATATTATTCTCATCAATATTGTTTCATAGTTATTTTTTAATCATGTATTGATTCTATCAGATGGCATAGGTAGAAATGCCTAAAATAGGCTTTCAAGTTTTTCCTAACATACCTACCTAGGATTTATCTTCTAGTGCTTCCTAATCTAAATCTTTGTTTTTAAACAAATCTTTCAAACACACCTCTTAAAATCAACTATGATTATTTGACTTCCTTAAGTTTTAATATTCTCTTCACTAGGCTATATTTTATCTGTATTACCAATCTTTTAAGATCTATCCAGTAACACCTTTTCTTTGAAGACTTCACCATTTATTCTAATTAATGTTGATTATATATATATAAACCTTGGTTCCTAATGTTAGGGATGGAAAATGCTAAGCAGATATCCCACCACCTTGAACTCAATCCTGCTTCTATCATTATGATAGTCTGACTCAATGAACTTATAAAACAAAGTCTGAATATTTTGCAAAGAGGAGTTCAGCTGAAAATCATTAATTAATCAGATGTCACTAAATATGTGATCCATGGGACCATCTCTGTTTTGAATTGTAAATTTCTTTGATTTAATTCTATTAACATATATTTCCTGTGTGTGTGTGTGTGTGTGTGTGTGTGTGTAATGTAATTAAGCCAAAACAGGAGGTTTTGTAAAAACTATGACGTTCAGTATAAAATAGTCCTTAATATCTAAAACCAAACAAAAATATAACGGATGATTTCAAACATTTAAATGTACCTTTAATAGTAATGTGTGTGAAACAGTGATGAAGAAACAAACAAAACTGACAGCAATGCCAGTACTCTGTACTCTGCTGATGAGCAGTATCAGTGAAAGTAAAAAATGAACCGCTTACATTTAGAAACAATGTATTGTCAAAAAGGATTTCTATCAAAGAGTCACAATGTAGAAAATGTTTTCTATTCTGTCTTAGTACTTATTATAATTTATTACAAAATAATTTAACAAAGAAGGCAGGCCAGAGTAAAATGGTAGTAGGGTGATACTGAGTGATTAATTTCACTGACTGACTGATTTGTTAATTATCTATTAATTTTAGGAAACGAGGCAGGCGATCTTTGAGTAAATTAAAGAAAAAGTCAAATATCATACTTAAAAATGTTGAAAACAATAATAATGGTAAATAAAAATAATTGACTGGAAAATATAAAAATCAATGAAAAACAAAAGCAGTTTCAAGTGTTTGGGAAATATCTTCAGGTATAAACAACAAGAAAGTTGATACAAAGTTATATATTTCCTAACAACAACATAATGATAAGATAGTATTTCTTTATTCATAATAATCTTAAGTGACTAGAAAAAATTAACTTACGTTTTATTTCTAAAATTTGTTGAAATCATTAGAGCAAAATTTGACAAAGGAGTCTAAAATTATGAACAAGCAAATGTGTGAGACACATTGTTTAACAACTTAAACAATGCAAAGTTTTATATTATTATAGAGATAAACTATTTCAAGAGTCTGTGCTTGTGAAATTTTTAAAATACTTAATATATGGTTTAAAAAGATAGTTACAAACTTGAATATGAAAAACTTGTATATGAAAAGAATCTCATTTTTCAGACATTTACTTTCAAATGTAAAGAAAAATAAGTAAAGTCAGTTGCCTATGAAAGTTTAGAATTTTTGGTGTAAAACTTTTAAAACTAATATTTGGAATTAAACTTATAACTAGTCTCCATAATTTACATAAAAAGCTATTCAGGGGCCTCCCTGGTGGCGCAGTGGTTGAGCGCTGCTCTGTGGAGCTGTCGGCAGCGCTCTATGTGAGTTCGACGCCCAGCCGGGGAGAATCCCACATGGTGTCGCAGACCTCTCCTGCCTCACCCGCTGCTCGCCTCAGCAGTGTGTTTCTGATCTGCCTGTTCTGCTCCCCACTCTGTCTCTGGTGAACCCTCTCGCCGCCCCGCGCCTCTGGCCTGTACCCCAGCTTGTATAAAAAAGAAAAAGATATTCAGTGGTTAAGATTTTTCTTTTGTAAACATTTACAGAAATGCAAACAGCAGATAAGCAAAGATATAAATACAGTCTATTTAATGTTTATCTTCTCAGTCAAGTTCAAGTGTTCTGTCAATTAGAACTTCAACTAATTCAAGACATCTGCATAATGTGTTCTTATCACTGCTGTAAGAGGAATCAGGGTTGATAAACAGATTCAGGAAGTTAGTGGCAGGCTAAAAATGAGTTATGCTACCAGGTGGCAAGCAGAATGCTAGGTTTAAAAATGGGAAATTGCAGAAGTGTTTTAGTTATACAGGTGAGTATGATAAAACTTCTAGCATTAGAAAAGTAATTTGAAATAACATGGCCTGGAATCAGGTCTATAATTTAAAATTAAAACAATACTGATAGTGGAAATACTCATCTCTTTCTGAATGACCACTTCAGATCTTCCTATTCACTGAATTGCTGGTAGGGGCAAAGTAGTTTAGACCCTTTAAAGTGTAACTAGCCCCTCCAGGAAGTTTAGTGACTCCCTTTGCTTACAAGGGGTTTTAGTTCCCCAGAGTTGGCAAAGAGCCAGAGATCTAGTTGGAGGAAACAGTTGTATGGTCACTTATTGAGCTACAGAAGCTGCTGGCACAAAACTGAGCTAGTTACCTAACTCTCTTGTTCATCCATTTGACCAGCCAAAAGCCAAACACTCCTAGTCCTCATTTCAAGTATATAAGGATATTTTAGGACTTCAATGAATTAGTATCTCTGGAAATATTTTATATTTAAAAATTCATTAAATCATCAGGGTCAAACATAGATAGGAGATGATCCATTTGAAAGGACCAGACTATTATAGACATAGCTGAGACAATTTATAGAGGTAATATGTATTTAAGTATGCCTTGAGTATGATTATGAGCATTCATTTGGAGAAAAAGAGTTCAGCATACACCGATCACTTTTGCCTTCTGAACTCCATTAGTCCCAAGGTCAGCAGTTGGACTGTCTGGTTATTTGTGCTGCTGTTAAATCCCAGGCAGTCAAGTGAAAGCTAATCTGAGTCCAGCACAGATATTATCCTCACTTCCACTACCCCCATTGTACTGGTCCAAAAATCTTTTAGCCTAAAAAAATAAAACACTTCAAGTTTGTCCCTGAAGGCAGGAATGGGTAAAGGTTTCATAGTATTAGGTGTCAAGATCCTTCTATCTTCTGCCTTCATATAAATTTATGTAAAATTCATCTTACTCAGGCTATACAATTCAATTCTGTGAATTGTATTGTTCTTCTTCTTCTTATTATTATTATTATTATTATTACCATTCACTATTCTTAAACGTCCATGTTGTTTTTTGGGGCCTCCCTAGTGGGGCAGCGGTTGAGCCCTGCGCTGCGGAGCTGTCGGCAATGCACGGTGCGGATTCGACGCAGAGCCGGGGAGAATCCCACATGGTGCGGCAAGACCTCTCCTGCCACGCCCGCTGCTCCCCTCAGCAGTGTATTTCTGATTTGCCTGTTCTGCTCCCCACTCTGTCTCTGGTGAACCCTCTTGCCGCCCCACGCCTCTGGCCTGTACCCCAGCTTGTATAAATAAATCTTTAAAAAAAAAAGTCCATGTTGTTTTCTATCAATTTAGTTCACTCTTTTTAAATCCTATGTGGTATTCCATTGCAAAAATAAGCCACAATTTATATAATTATTTCATTACTGGTGGAGATATTTGGATTATTACCCAATATTTCAGGGTAAATTTCTGGAATGTTACCTATATGTAAGAGAATTTCAGTAGATTATTAATAAAAGTATAATGGAAAGATCACAGAATATGCATACATTCCATTACCCTAAAAGACTGAAACTTCTAGACTATGGTTTTATCAATACATTTTGCAATAAAAGGTCTATGAGATCTTTTTCTCCTCACATCTACAAATACTAGATGTTGCCAGATTAATTTTTATGTTATTAACCACTTGTATATGAAAAGAATCTCATTTTTCAAAATTTGCATCTCCCTACAGTAATGCAAAATGGCTGAGTCTTTTCATATGTTTATTGGCCATTGAGTTTCCTTGTTTAGAAATTATTGTTTATATCCTTTGCACATTTTTCTTTTTCAGCTATTTTTCTTTTAACATTGATTTGTAGCAGTTACTTATATTTTCTCAGTGCTTTTTTTTTTACTAAAACGTACAAAAGGGCCTCCCTGGTGGCACAACGGGTTAAGGGCAGCGCTGTGGAGCTGTTGGCAGCTGTGGTGTGAGTTCAATGCCAGGCCAAGTAGATTCCCACATGGCGCAGCAGATCTCTCCTGCCTTGCCCGCTGCTCCCCTCAGCAGTGTATTTCGGTTGATCTGCCTGTTTGCTCCCCACTCTGTCTCTGTGAACCCTTTCACTGCCCCACACCTCTGGCCTGCACCCCAGCTTGTATGCATAAATAAATAAATCTTTAAAAAAATAAATCAAAAAATAAAAAATATTATTGAATATTCTCTTTAAAAAATAAAAAAATAAAACATTCAAAATATCTCCTCTAAGTTTATGGCTAGTAATATTTTGTTCAAAGAATATTTCTTATACAGATAATTTCATTTGATGCAATATTAATCCATCTCCTAATTTTGTTTTGTGCATTTTGCTGTTTGTATATTGCTAAGGAATGAATTGTGGCCCCACAAAATTTACATCTATTGTATTTGGAGGTACAAGGTAATGAAGATTAAATGAGGTCATAGAATATTTATTATTCTGTTCAGGCTGTTATAACAAATTGTTATAGACTGGGTTACTTAAACAGCAAGAACTTTTTTCTTAGAGCTGTCGGGGCTGGAATGTCTAAGATCAAGATGCTGACAAGGTAGGTCTCATTCTGAGACCTCTTTTTTTGACTTGTAGGTAGATTCCAGCTCATGTGTACTCACATGTGCTGTTAGGTGTGCTCAGAGAACTATAAAGATTAGTTATCTGATATCTCTTTCTGATAAGGACTCTAACATACCAGATCAGGATCCCACTCTTAAGACCTTATTTAAGTTTAAAATTTAAAGACCCTTTCTCCAAATACAGTCACATTCAGAGTTGAAATTTCAACATATGAATTTGGAGGAGGACTAAATATTCAGTCTGTAACATATATGACCCTATTCTGATAGGATTGGTAGCTTTATAAGTAATCGGTCTCTTTCTCTCCCTCTCTCCTCTTCCTCCTCTCTCTCTCTCCTTCTCACTCTCTCTCTCTTTCCTTCCCATAACACCCATATGCTCAGAGAAAAGGCCTTGTGAGGACACAGCAGCCATCTGCAAGCCAGGAAGAGAGGTTTCAACAGAAAGCAAATTGGCTGGATTTCTAGCCTCCAGACTGTAGGGAAATAAATTTATCTTGTGTAAGCCATTCAGTCTATGATATTTTGTGAAGGAAAAATGAGCTGATTAGAATATATATAGTAAATTCATTCCTTCAATTAACCTTATAAAATATTTACCTATATTTATTTTTAATATACATGAAAGCTTGCTTTTCACATGTGGGACATTTGATTTACATAGACTATATGATTTACATAGAATGTATGAAATAACAACAAATTGGCTTAAAGATATTTTTTGAATAGATGGTCTCATCACCACTGATTCTTTTTCATCTTTTTCTAATTAATGAGGTTCCATTATTTTACATCCCATTTTGCTTTTTCACTATATAGATTTTCTCTCTTCAAGTGTGGTTACCATAGGTTTCCCACCACCAAAACACCCATAGTCCTCCACTATCATCCATTATGTTCTCTTTCACCTCCCTCTTTGTTTTCTCTCCTCCCCTCCTGGATGAGTCAGATCTGTGGTTAGCTCTCAAGGGCTGGTTTTAAAGTCTGCCATTGTCTGATCCTTTGTTTGTTTTTTTAGATTCACATATAAGTGAACCATATAGTATATCTTTCTTGCTCCTGCTGACATCATTTAGGGATAATCTTTTCCAATTCCATCCAGGTTGCAACAAATAGCATGGGCTTATGTCTTTTGATTGTTGTGTAGCATTCCATTGTGTGTGTAGATAGACTGATAGATGGATAGATAGACGGACAGATAGATCTATATGCATCCATCCATCTATCTATCAATCAATCAATCAATCATATCTTCTTAATCTATTTTTCTGTTCTGGGGCATTTATGTTGTTTCCATATTTTGGCTATCGTAAACAGTTCTGCTAATAAAACCTAGGAGTGCAGGTTTCCTTTTGAATTAGTGTTTTTGTGTTGTTTGGGTGAATACATAGGAGTGGAATTGCTGGGTCATATAGTGGATCCATTTTTATTTTTTAAGGGATCTGCACACTTCATTCCATAGGTATTGTTCCAGTCTACATTCTCACCTACAGTGTCAGAGGTTCTTTTTTCTCCACACCCTTGCCAGTGCTTGTTTCTGATATGTGTGTGTGTATACATATACATATATATACATATATACACATATATACATATATACACATATACACACATACATTTAGTTTCTGATATATATACACACATACACTCATACATACACACATATATACATACACACACACATATATATACACACATATACATATACATACACACATATTATAAAGGCCATTGTTGAAGGTGTGAGGTAGTATCTCATTGTGGTTTTGATTTATATTTCCCTGATGATAAATGGTGATGATTTTTTTTTCCATGTCTGTTGGACACCTGCATGTCTTCTTTGGATAAGTGTCCATATAGATCTTCTATTTTTTTTATCAGGTTGTTTGTTTTGTTTTTGTTGAGCTACATGTGCCCTTTATAGATCTTTTATATCTGTCCCTTGTTATATGTATGGTGTGCAAATACTTTTCCCTGTTCATTAAGGTGTCTCTGCTGTACAGACACATTTGTGTTTGAAGTAGTTCAGTTGCTTATATCCTTTGTTTTCCTTGCTGCTGGAAATGAGTCTACAAAGATATTTCTGATTTTTATATCATGGAGCATATTGAATGTTTTCTTCTATGTCTTTATGGTCTCAGGTCTTAAGTTCAAGTCTTTCACCCATTTTGAGTTGATTTTTATTTATGGTATAAAATACTAGTCTAGCTCCATTCTTTTGCATGTGGCAGTCCAATTTTCACAGCACCATATATTGAAGAGGCTTTCCTTCTTTGAGTATACACTGATTTGTCATAGATTAGTTGTCTAAAATTGTATAGTTTTATTTCTGGGCTCTCAATTCTATTCCATTGTTCTGTGTGTCTGTTTCTGTTGCATTACCATTATGTTTTTAGTATTACAACATAATATAATTTGAAGTCTAAATTGTAATATCTCCATTTTTCCCCTTTTTATTCAGGAAAGCTTTGGCTATTCAGATTTTTTTGTGGTTTGATTTCACATGAATTTCAGCAATGTTTGTTTTATTTCTTTGAAGAATTTCATTGGAATTTTTAGAGATTACACTGAATCGCTAAATTGCTTGCAAAATGTTGATTCTTCCTATCCATGAACAGTGAGTATCTTTCCACTTCTTTGTGTATTTTTCTAACTCTTTAGAGAATGTTTTATAGTTTTCCTTGTATCTGTCCTTCACCTTCTTTGCTAGGTTTATTCACTTGTATTTAATTATTTCTGGTGAGACTGTAAATGGGATGGCTTTATTAATTTCTTCTTTTTTCTGTTGATTGTGTGTATATTGGAGGGCAACTGAATTTTGTGTGCTTATTCTATATCCTGCCACTTTGACAAAATGTTTTATTTTTTTCCCCCCTCATCAAGTTTTTGGGATTTTCTATGTATATTATCATATCACTTGCAAATAATTATAGCTTTACTTCCTATTTCCCAACTTGAATTTCTCTAATAGCTTTCTCTTGACTGATTGCTCTAATACACACTTCTAATACTATGTTGAATATAGTGGTGAGGATTGATACACTTGTACCAGATCTCAGTAGAAAGGCTTTCAGTTTTTCACCATTGAGAAGGATACGAATTGTGGGTTTGTCATGTATGACATTTATTATGCTAAGACTTGTTCTTAGCATATTCCCAGTTTTTCTTTAATTTTTTGAAGATTTACCTTTATTTATTTATGCATATAAGAACTGGGGTGTAGACCAGAGGTGCAGGGGGAGGGAGGTAAGAAGATTCATCAGAGAATGGGGAGTAGAACAGACAGGTCTACTGGAAAACACTGGGCGGGGGGGAGTGGGTGAGACAGGAGAGGTCTGCAGCACCATGTGGGTCAGCGCCCTGGCTGAGGATCTAACTCATGTCGCAGTGGCTGGCGATAGTTTGATAGTGCTGAGACTCAACCCCTGTGCAACCAAGGAGGCCCCATATTCCCAGTTTTTCAAGAGTATTCATCTCATCATAAATGGATGTTGATTCTTCAAATGTTTTCTCAGCATGTATTGATATAATCATGTGTTTTTTTCTTTCCTGTTTGGTGATGTGGTGAATTACATTGACTGGTTTTCGAATGTGTAACCACCTTTATGTTCTTAATTTTTTTTTTTTGGGGGGGGCATAGAAGAACTGGGGTGTAGGCTAGAGGTGCAGGGTCTGAGAAGTTTCACCAGAGGCAGAGTGGGGAGAAGAACAAGTGGATCTACTGAAATATACTGCTGAGGGGAACAGTGGGCAAGACTGAAGAGGTCTTCTGTACCATATGTGGGTTAGCTCCCTGGCAAGGGACTGAACTCAGGCCGTGGCAGTGATAGAACTGAGACAACCCCTAGGCCACAGTTTTTATTGCCTCATCTATCTTATTTTATCATACCATAATGCTAAACAAGAGAAGGTCTATTACATATTCTGTTTTATTGATCATTTTTCTGCCTCAATACCAATTTGGGGTTTTTTATCATTCCATTTTGATTTTATATTTTACCTTTGCTTCTTTGTTTCTACTTCATTCAAAAAAATTTAACTGCTCTTCCATCCGCAGTTGGTTTTGAGATTAAAGATTTTCATATCCATAGGAATTTCTCTTTCATTCTGATCTATTTAGATCTCATTAGATAAATGGTAACCCAGGAAACTAAAGCTATTTTTCCCCTCTTACCATACGTGGTGGTTACTAAGTTTGGTTTTCATAAAGTGTTTTTCCTTTGTTAGGATCCACTGGAGTTATTTGGGTGCAATTATGATAACTGAGTACAACTTTCAGTTACTTCTTTGTGCTTTGCAATCTTAGGTTTCAGAAGATTCGTAACTAAAATTTTACATAAGGAGCTAAAATCCTACAGTTAGAAGCAAAGTCTGTAAGAGTTGTAACTGTCTGTCTTGCCATTTTTTGTCACACACTAAGGAATGATAAAAGATGTTTCTAAAGAGCAAATGCTAGTCAGACTTTCCCCTTTTCATCAATAACACTAGATGTCATTATGATTTGTGAATAACTAAAATGATCGGAGGTGTGGGAAAAAGATTTGATTGTGAGGTTTAAAAATGGAGACTGGATATATTTAAACAATTTTTTTCTAAATTTTTCTTCCTTTATTCAAACTTGAAGTTAAGTCTTTTCATCAGGATTAGAAACATGAGATGAAAACAATTTCAAACATTTTTGATAAATAACATTTTTTTTTCCAGTTATCATTTCCACAAAAGTCTATTGAAAGGGAGGTTTAGGTGCTGCAATATATTTCAAAATATCATTTACCACTGGCCGGTTTTATTTTATTAGTAAAAGAAATTTCATTACAACTAATTACAATAGAGGCATAGAAAAATGTCTTAAAGAAATCTTTAGGAAAATAAGGCTAACCAAGAGAGACATTTTCTCTCACCCAAAAAATATCTTATTGTTAAAGGCATACTTTTCATCATGAAATCAGCATTTCCAATGTATGTTTCCTTTAGTAAATTTATTGAGGGCAACCATAAATGTACTGGTAGGGTACTACTATGTATTTTTAAAAAAGAAGAAAAATCACTTTTAGTTTTAAATATTCTGTGGTAGACAGACTTTCAAAATAATTTACGATGATCTCCACAGCTTAGATTTCAAGCCATTTTGTAATTTTCCACTTCTTGGTATGGCCTGTATTTAGCGATTCTCTTCTAACTGTTATAATACAGCAAAAGTGACATGATATCACTTCCATGATTGTTAACAAAGATTGTGACTTCATATTGCTAGCAGACAATCTTAGTGAGTTTGGTAAAGAAAATTATTTTGTTGGAGAAGCATATGTGGCAACGTACTGAGGCCAACTGTCCAACAGCTAGCAAGGAACTGAGGTCCTCCACTCAACATATCTTAAAGAACTAAATCCTACCAATAAGCACTTAACTGAGGTTGGAAGTGGGTCTTTCCCCAGTGAACATTTATGAAGACTCCTTAGTTGTGGCTAGAATTTTAATTGCAGTCCTTTGAGTGACCCTAAATTATAAGACCCAGTTGGGATTGCCCAGATTTCTGGTCCACAGAAAATATGAGATGATAAGTATTTTTTTTAGCTACTAAGATTTATGATAATTTGTTGTACATCAATAAATAATAATAATACTTCCATGACTTTCAACTGAAGCATTATATTTCTTCCTTATGAGTGATAACAAAGATATTTCTAGTATACCCTTATCAATGTTCTCTCTCCTGAGCAGTCAAGTTGAAATTCAGGAGAGAAAAGATCAACATCCCAATATACATCCTTAAAAGTAGAAGCTTGATTCAAATTTAGGTTCTGATTTCCTGTCTGGGAGAGGAGGTACACAGAAATATGTCTAGGTTCTATGTGTAATGTCATATTGCCTTCCATAAATTCATAACATAGATTACATAATAAATATGAGTGTTATGTAATTGTCAATCTACTCAGTTGCTTCATTTCTGTTTTTTGGTATTTGGTAAATTTTTTGCTTCAATTGTTCCTAATCAGTTTTGTCTAGATTACTGTTTTTCTGCATTGTTATTTCCTACGACTGTTTCAAGCCATAACAGAAAAAAAAATCTTTAAAGAACAGTTTCCACTATGATTTTCACTTTACACATTAAGCATTTATCTTCTGGTTTCAATTAGCTGATTGTGCCCTTTTTAAATCATAGTTTTAAAAATGATGTCCCTGTATCTAACAATTTGTGATTAATTTTTCCTTGCGACAGAAACTGAAGCCTGAAACTACTCCCTGTGGTTCCTTTTATTCATTACTCAATGCTTGTGTCAGTGATGAGTACACAGAATTGAAATTTTTCTAAGCTAACCTAATCTGACTCAACAGGGCTGGGGGAATCTAGCCTTGAGGGATAAACGGGATAAAGCAAGAGATGTCAATTGCCTACAGGCAAACAACTGTTTGAATGCCTTTTCTTAAATGACTTTGTCTAACCAGTTAAATCATTGAAATTTATTTGCATGTGAAATCAAAACCCAGAAGCAAAGAACAAAAATTTCTAAGGATGCCTTTTTTGATTTAAAATCAATAATAAAGTATAATTTCTGGTCTAGAAAAAGATTGTGAAGTCATTAGTGAAAGGTCAGTTGTGTGTTACAATTTGCCTATGTTTTCTCTAACTTGAGGGGCATGCTGTGTTTGAAACACAAAGAAACAGGATCTTGGAGACACTGCTATACTCTTTTCCCTAACGCTATATGAAACCATCAATAAAAATGATATTTATTTGTATTCAGCACAAAGTCTGGTTACCACATGGTTCAAGGTGACTTGTTGAAATAGCAACTACGTATATTCAGCTTCAGAATCTGTCTCTGTTATTGTTCATCTCGTTAATGCCTTTATCTTCAATTTATGTTTTCTGCCACAGGTGGCGGCAGAGTCTCATGGGTCCAGGATAGTGAGCATGCTGATGTAAGCTCCAAATTGATCAACTCAGCCCAAACTTTGTTTAAACATAACTTAATTTAATTTTACTTTTAGACTAGGTTTTCTAATCATGCAAATAATACATAATATGGCATAAATATTCATATATAATAGCAAATAGTAATAAGTAGAATTTGCTTAACTGTGGCACTAGAAGCATCACAAGAATACTTTCCAGATATAGTAACATTTTATTATTTCTTATGTATTTCCACATAATTTAGAGGCGCATACAAGAAAGTCTTAAAAAGAGGATAAATTATATTGGGGCATTGTTGTACAACTTAATTTTTAAAATTAATAGCATATCCTTATATATTCTTTTACTTAAGTTATGAAATGACTACCTCTTACTCTATGGTGTGACTGTCCATTTTGGTTATCATTAAATAACCGATCTCCTTTAAATTTTCTTTCTTTAATTAATTTTGCTTGTTTTTTTAAAAACTATTTTAAAAATGTTTAATAAATATCACTTCATCTATATATTTTGGTACGTTTGAATTTATAGATAGTATAAATGCCCAGTAGTAGAACTATCAGCTCTTACAGACTGTACTTTTAGATTTTTCATAGGAAGTAGAGGTTGAATGAATTTAAACTTCCACCATTAGTATTTGAAAATACTTCATTCTCCCAGAACATTGTCAACATTGTTTGTAAATCTTAATCTGATAATCTAAATATTATGTATAGATTACATTTGCTATTCTAATTTGCATTTAATAATGAGTAAAGATGAGCATATTTTCTAGTGTTAACTGATTATATTTTTCTTTGAACCTATAGTTTCAATTTGTATGTAAGTCCTTCCTATAAAAATTATTCCGTATCTCAGTGTTTTCTTACAAAATATATTTATTTCTTGTTCTTTTTATATAGGTATGTGGTTTTACTCTGATTCTGTTGGGTTCATTTCAGTGTGTCTACTCATTTCAAAATCCAGGTTGCAGGCAGAGTGACTATCTAATTTACACTTTTCACTGTTGGAGAGTTGAGCAAGAAAGTCACTATCAAGACACACAATAACACCCAAAGTTTCTGCTCCAATGTGAGGATATCTGAGATGTGACAATTTATCCTTAACTCTGATTGACAAAACGAGTAACATGAACAAGACCAAATTAAAAGGGGTGTGGAAGCATGGAAAGAATGTGGAGAGAGTGAACACATAATATAATATATCATTATGCCTTTTACCTATTTTTCTGTTAGTTTAATTTTACTTATCTATAAACATATCTTTGTATATTGAAGGAAATATTATTTTATCATATTTATTTCAAATATTTTTGTTAAAATGTTTATATGCCTGTGGCTTACATAAGTATTTTATGTTATACATAATTTTAAAAATATAAACTTTTATTAACAGTTATACTTCTGGCCTCTGATTTAAAATAAGTTAAGATTATCCCTAACTGAGGACTTTGAAAAACATATAAATGATAAATTACTAAGTAAAATAAGTACTCACCAATTCCATATCTTGATTACATGTGTAAATATTATTTTTAAAATTTTAAAATATGTAGATTTATCTTCCTACTTTATCTTAACTAAATGTAAGTGGAGAGAGGATTCTCACTTTGTTTTTTTTGTTTTGTTTGTTTGTTTGCTTGTTTATTTATGCATACAAGAGCTGGGGTGCAGGCCAGAGGTATGGGGGGGGTGAGAGGATTCACCGGAGACAGAGTGGGGAGAAGAACAGGCAGACAGACTGAAATACACTGCTGAGGGGAGCAGCAGGCAAGACAGGAGAGGTCTGATGAGTCATGTGGGAAGCTTCCTAGCCAGGGATCAAACTTCTGCTGTAGTGGCTGACAATAGCTTCATAGGCTGAGATTTAACCCCTTGTGCCACCAGGGAGGCCCTTAATTCTCTTTTTATTAAGATGATATAATCAGTATTTTAAGAAATGTTCTTCTCTAAGCCTTTAGATGTTTCTCTGTGCCTATACATTTGTTACTTTTTGTATAGAAGTGTAAAAAAACTTTTGAACATGTCATAAGCTTCAAGCACCTAAATCAATCTCCATCTGATATGTTTTCAACAATTCTGTCATTCAGTTTGTGGCACTTTACTACAATTCTAGTTAATTAATTATGAATTAAATTAATATGAATTATGAATTAATATGAATTAAAAGGGTGAGGAATAGTATTTTCATCAAATTGTGCTGGAAAACAGGATAGTCACATGCAAAAAAAAAAAAGTTGAACCTTTACCTCACAATACATACAAAAACTAACTCAAAATACATGAGACTTAAATGTAAAAACTTAAATAATAAAAGTATTAAAAGAAAATTGAGATATTTGACAAAGTACTTTTAGATATATTAGTAAAATCATGAGCATGTGCATATATTTATTCTGATAAAAATCAACATAGTTAAGAATACTTATTGGAGGAGTTTATCAAGAGGATGTTTCAATGGTTAGCCCAAGAGGTAGACCTTATCCTTCTATCCTGACAATGTACTATCTGTCCACTGTTTAGGCACTGAGAGATGCTTCAGCCTTTAGAAAGTAAGGTATTATCATGACCATTTTGAATGTATACATTATTTAATCCCATAATGTCTAAATATAATCCAAAATTCTGGCCGGCTAGAGATCTACTTGACTTATGGATGTCCATGATATGTCTCATATGTAATAAATTCTTTAGTAAAGAAATCTCACAATTGATTCAAAAAGAATTAAATATATTGTTATAAATTTAACCTAAGAAATGAAAAATCTATATACTAAAAACTATAAAATAGGGCCTCCCCGGTGGCGCAGCGGTTGAGCACTGCGCTGTGGAGCTGTCGGCAGCGGCGACGCGAGTTCGACGCCCAGCCGGGGAGAATCCCACAAGGTGCGGCAGACCTCTCCTGCCTCGCCCGCTGCTCCCCTCAGCAGTGTATTTCTGATCTGCCTGTTCTGCTACCCGCTCTGTCTCTGGTAAACCCTCTCGCCGCCCCATAGCTCTGGCTTGTACCCCAGCTTGTATGTATAAATAAAAAAATAAAATCTTATAAAAAAAAAACTATAAAATAAACCCAAGTATATATGAACAACTAATTTATGAAAACTAACCCCAAAACATACTTAATGGAAAAAGGAAGGTCTCCTCAATGCATAGCATTGGGAAAACTGGACGGTCACAAGCAAAAGAACAAAATTAGACCACTAACCAACACCATACAAAAATATTAACTGAAAGTAGATTAAAGACTTGGTTGCAAGACCTGAACCATAAATTAGAAAAAAAAACATAGCCAATACACATGACTTAGAGACATCTTTGAGGTTTTTCAATAGCAAGGGAAACAAGAACAAAAAATAAATAAACTACATGAAAAATACATTAAAATAAAAAGCTTCTCCACAGCAAAATTTACAACACAATGAAAGACATGAAACTGCATGGGACAAAATACCTGCACATCATATATTCAGAAAAGGCTTAATATTCAAAATCTGTAAACAACTCAAAAGTTAACAGCAAAAAAAACAAACAAACAAACAAAAAACAATTTAAAAGTGGGCAAGGGATCTAAATAGACACTTCTCCAAAGAAGACATACAGATGGCCAACAGGCATATGACAAGATATTAATCATCACTTATTACACTGGTCAACAAATTTTTACAAAAGTCATGTTACTGAATAAAATTAGTCATTTCCTATCAATTTGTATGTGCTCAACATGAATATGACAGTCAAATTCTAATTTTGGCTCTAGCTTTTTTTTGTTTTTGTAATCTGCAATAAATTGATGTTTACATCACAAAATGCATGCCAATAGGAATAGGCCTATGGTTAATACCTGTAAAAAATCAAGTCATAGACTACTTAGATTTCTTCACTTGCCTCTTGTACAGCTATTCAGGAATAGAATAGATAGAAGATGGTTTCCATTGTGCAAAAGTACAGCCTTAAGACTCAGTTTTGAAGAGTCTAGAAAGTGTCTCCATTCTTGTGGGTCATGAGTGATTTCTAAGGCATTTGCGAGGCCCTCAATATCGGAACAGAATACCAGAGTACTTCTCCTTTCTGAAGAAAGGCTCCAACTGCTGGTGACACTTTCGCTCTCAAGTAATTGTGACATCTTCTTCTACAAGATTCCATTGTCGGAGTCTTGGTCCTAGCAATTCTGCCTTGCTCTTGGAGAAGTCCAAATCATGAACCAGGTCATTGAGTTCTTCCTGTGTGAGTCTGTGTGGGGTTGATGATGCACCACAGTGAAAATCTGGATCACTGCATGCTGATCGAACAGGAGAAGAACAGGTTGGCACACCCTTGTCCTCATCAGATGAATCAAGAGAAGATTCTGCTGAAGGTTCTGGAATAGGAAGTCCCTTACCATGTGGAACTGGTCTCAATGCAGATGGAATGTTTGGGTAGACTATTCTCAACTTCTTTTGCTTCATTATTCTGCTGGAAAGAGGAGGAAACAAGTAGAAGTAACAGTCTTTTATGTTGTTGCTTGGCTCTCTCCACACCATGGGGACTGCAAATGGCATGGATGGTCTTTTGCCATTTAACCACTATGAAAGTTGTATTGTACATGTAGCAAAGCATATATGTGGGACCCAAGGCTTGTCTTGGTCACCAACCTTGCATCCGAAGTCAAGATGATAAGCCTTCTTCCCTTGAGAAGTGATACTGTTCTTCTGGTTGGCAAATGTCACTTCCCCACAAATAGAGCAGAAATTGTCCACACTATTAACATGCTTTCCAGGCATTACTGTTCTACATTGTGCCTAAATGGATAAAATAATAACAGTTCTATGGAACTGTAGCTTAACCTGTCTCACACAAAGTCTGAACTATTTTCAACGCTCAACCTTTCCGACAGGGTTTTATATAGTGCACTGCTGACGTCAGCTTACTTCAGAAGCCGTCTGACAGTAGTATTGCATTGCATCAGAAAATGATGCAATCAATTCTGGGATGATGTGTGCATGATGGTATCATGCAATGTGATGCAATATGACATCATTCTAGGCTGATTTAGGATGTTGTTGCAGTCCTACTGGATAAATTTACACAGTGAAACATATAAAATGAATTATATGAAATATCTTCAAAACGAGAGCTAATGAAAATTTTCAGGGTTTTATTTATGTTCAACACACCAAGATACTACAGATTAGGGCCTTTTTAAGTCAGTAACAATCTCACTGTTGATCAGTATTATTAGGGACATACAGACAAAAAAAAAAATGAGAGATCACCCCACACTTTTGAAAATGGCTATTATCCAAAAGATGAGAAACACGTATTGGAGAGGATGTGGAGAGATAACACCACTGGTGTTATCACTATAAAAAGCAATACAGATGTTACTGAAAAAGTTAGAAATAGGGGCCTCCCTGGTGGCCTAGCAATTAAGTCTCATATCACCTCTATGGCCTGAGTTCCATCCCTGGCTAGGGAGCTAACCCACATATGGCACAGAAGACCTCTCCTTCCTAGCCTGCTGCTCCCCTTAGTAGTATATTTCAGTAGGTCTACCTTTTCTGTACCCTGCTCTGTCTCTTGTGAATCCTTGCATCCCCCATACCTCTGGCCTATTCCCGAGATCTTCTATGAAAAAAAAAAAAAAAGTTAGAAAGGGAAATTCCAGTTGAACCAGTTATCCCAGCTGGTTATTTAATAAAAAATCTGCAAAAATACTAATGACTGGAAACAGAAGATGTGGCAAACATATACAATGGAGTACTATTCAGCTATGAAAAAGATGAAATCTTGCCATTTATGATGACATGAAGGAGTCCAGATAGTATTATGTTTAGTAAAATAAGTTAGACAGAAACAGACAAATACAATAGGATTTCACTCATATGTAGTATATAAAGAAACCAAAAATTGATGAACTAAATAAAACACAAATAAACTTTCAGGCTATAAGGTTAGTCTATTGTTATTAGAAGGAAACAGGGAAGGGAATTGGGGGAATCAGGTACAGGGGATCAATTGTACAGTGAAGGTTATTACTGGAATTTAATTTATTTATATATTTTTAAAAATTTATTTATGCAGACAAGCTGGGGTACAGGCCAGAGGCATGGGGCGGTGAGAGGGTTCACCAGAGACAAAGTGGGGAGCAGAACAGGCAGATCGACGGAAATACACTGCTGAGGGGAGTAACTGGTGAGGCAGGAGAGTTCTGTCGGCGCCATGTGGGAATCTTCCTGTCAGAGTGTTGAATTCACGCCACTATTGCCGACAGCTCCATAGCACAGTGCTTAAATGCTGCACCACCAGGGAGGCCCTAGGGCTGGAATTTTAATGGTGTACTTAAAGCAGTATATGCAGATGCAGATTTATAATGATGCACACACCAATAAAAATGTATAACGTTACTTCAAAAAAAAACTTATAAATAAAACCGAACTGTCACTTGCCAACCTGAATGGTCTATTTGGACTCTCCTTGTACTCTGTGTATAGAGATAAGTTGTAAACCAACAATAATTTCAATTCTGTTTTAATTTACTTAGAAACACAGGGACCTATTTCATTTAATGCAAGATTACTGACTTTTCTCTCTATATATATGTGGTATCCATTTATGGAAACTCACTCTAGAAATCCCCTTTTGTTTTCTTGAGAGATTGCAAATAGATTTAAGTTTTCCTCAAAGTCTATATTCAGTAACAACTTCTGGGCATTTATGTCCCTATTTTATAAAATCAATATAAAGTATCTTACAGTTAATATGTACAATTTGTATTGTACACAGAATCCAATTTAGCAATCACTACCACTGAAACACACAGTCTATATATTTTGAATTATTTTTTTTGTTTTGTTTACTATTTTGTAGTTGTTGTTTAAGTTCTTAGGGAAATTTTAAAGTAACTTAAATTTAGATAACAAAATAAGCTATTTTTAATAAAGAACATTAAATCATGCATTATTTGATATGAAAATATCTACTTTATGACCGACACTGTTAGCTATCTGTGGCTGACTAGGCAGTTAGCCTGGTCATTCTCAAAAGAAACTGAACTGAGCATGTAGGAAATGTTTTCATTAATTACCAGTTTTGGCTGCCTATTTTATTGGTAGATGGATCCATTTATATTTGTCAAGGCTATTCTAGTGGCTTTTGCCTATGTCCTGAAGCTAAGATATCTACCTTGTTGATTCAACTTTTAAAACACTCTGGCTCTGTTGAAGGAAGATGTCTCTTTTCCTCTCTGCCTATTTAGGAATCCAGAATGTGAATCATGAAGAGTACATATTGGAAATAGAAAAGAGTCAAGTATATTGCACTTTAAAGACTAGAATGTATAGTTCAATGTTTTCTTACATCAGTGTGGACCAATCAGCCAACTCTTTGTAGAGGATCAATTATTTCAGCTAAATTTATACATTTAGTTAGAAAACAAATTGCTTTACTAATACTAAATATAAAGTTGGTCAGACAAATTATTTAGTCATTGACTCATTTAGGTAAACCTCTGCATAATATTATTTTATTTGAACTTGAAACATGCTTATTTGATAGACAGACTTGGGCAAAGTCAGTATCCTAAGTTAGATTTTCTCTAGGCATAATAAGTACATAAGATTGAAAACAATTGGTGGGAAGGTTTTCTTTTATACTACTTGGATATTCTGTTTGTTTACAAAAACAAAGCAAAACAAACAAACATGAAAACCCACAGAATATTGGACAGTGCAGGTAGATACAGTGATGAGTATTAAGGCACTGTAATATTTTGTCCAAGTTAGCATTGAAAGGAAATTTTAAATAGTAATACAATTGGGGAAGCAACCATTTATTACTGGTGAAGAAAAAAGTCCACAATAATTACTTTATAGGGCATAAAATGTGCTTAATTCTACTTACTCAAGTAAATTTATAGCCAGCAAAATCTACTCTGTGAGTTTATTTTTAATGATCTATACTAAGTTTTTATTTATATATTACAAAAATAAAATATTTTTTTCATTTGTGTGCTTACAAAATTTCTATAAGTTATAAGTTGAAGTAATAGAAATAAAGTAAATATAGCAACCTCCAAAAAAATAACGTTTTGTTATGACAGAGATAGTGGCAAGGCTTTTTAAATTCTATGCTGTTCCTTAAACTAGTTATAAAACAGTCTATCGCTAAGATTAATTTGAACCTACTGTGACTTATAAAATAAGTGAATGTGCAACCAACTTTTTAAAGGTCACAGGGAATTGAAAAGGGGTGGATGGGTAAGACGGTTAAATGCCTTTTTTTTTTAGGTATGAGTTTTTCTGTAAAGCCTTAGAGAAACCTTTGGCCCAGAAAGTAGTTGAGCAGGGATTAAGTTCTTGCAGGGGAAAAAAAAAAGTTTGTTCCCTAAAGGTATTATAAGGATCCCAGCTGTTGGGGTACATACTCCCTGGTTATGATTGGCACTGAAATGTCAAAGCTCAAAATCCTGAACCACTAAATTGCCTGCCTCAATCAGTCAAGGCTTGTCTATCCCCATTGTTCTGGATCAGCCAAGAGCTGCCTATTCTAGTTTCATTCTTTCAGCTGAGAAGACATTCCATTCCTCCTTGATCCATTCAGCTGTATTATTTTTTTTCCCCAAATAGTGTCTTTTTTCTCCAGTCTACTTCTTGATAAAACTCTTTTACTTATATTTAGTTATAAACATTTTAAGTGTTAACCATAGAGATTGAGGAAAAGGCACATGATGCAGCTACTGAATTAATCATTCAAATAAGAGTATGCCTTTATGTATCATATATCAAAATCTTATATATAAATATAGAGATATGTATATCTATTTGTAAATATGTGTGTGTGTGTGTGAATATATGTAGCAAGAGAGGGTGAGAGAAACAGAGATTATTCATAACATGCCAGTAGGTCTTGCAAGCTATTTATGTAGGATATCTTTCTTATTAAAATTTAAGCAGATTTGTGTTAAAAATTAACTGGTCACTACTAGAAGTCTGACTTTGTGCGTGTAGCCTACAAGGCTCCTTTCAAGTTAGACAAGAACAGGAAGCTTGATTGCCCTGGGGCAATATGCATGACCAGGAATGCCTGAGGGGCAGGTGAATGAGGCGCTTTGCCCCCAGGGACTGATCAGTGGAACACCTAGTTAATAAGAGTGGAGTAATGGGTGGGAATTGGGTGTATATCATTGGATTCACCCTCCCTAAAGCCAAAGTCCAGTGTTCAGTTTTACCCACTCATTTCTGTCAATAAAAAGCCCAGGATCTTGCTCTTCAGCAGCATCCTGCATTTTGCAACCTGGTCCAACGTGTATCAGTGTGGTGTTGCCAACGCAACATGACTTGCTGCTTAAAAACAAAAGCTGCTTTACTGACTTATCCCAATGATGTCTTAAGATTTTTTCTCTAGTTCTCAATAGTCAAGTAAATTTTTATAAATACTTTGTGCATGATCTCAGGTTAGTGAATTACCTAGAAACAAAAATTTGCATTAAAAAAGTCAATATCAATTCTTCCTTATCACCACCTTATGAAGCAGTGTACTTTGACTAGTGCCTAAGAAGCTTTTTGAAATGAATTAAATGAATATTCTGACTCCAGAGGTCTGAGTAAACTGTGAGATTCTCCAAACCTACACAGACTCTTAAACGCTGCTGATGCTATGTGGAGCATATTTTAAGGAACAGGTTGTAAAGAGTGTTTGAACTAATTCTTTCCTGTGCATATGTTGCTGTTTTTTTTTTGTTTTGTTTTGTTTTGTTTTTTTGGTTAGTCTTAGATCTTAAAAAGTGCAATCAAGTTCATAGAAATTTCCCATCTGGTCAAGCTCATCTCCTATTACAGCACATTTTTGATCCTGCTTAGGGCAAGTTGCTGATTTATCTCAATGATATCTTAAGACTTTGTCTTCAGTTCTGCGACAGTTAAGAAAGTTGTTCTAAATACTTTGCACATGTTATTAGGTTATTGAGGAATGAGAAGTGAAACAGTGGGGAGGAACTTCGATCAGTCTCTTCAGTAAGGTTCTGCAGACTCCAAGGCAACAATATGTAGTAGTAGTAGTAGAAGACTATCAACATGACTATAAGTGGAGAAAAGGAAAACAAACATACAAACACCTGCTTGATTAATATAAATATAATAAGATGTCTGTGCTGGTCTGTGTGTTAGCTGCTTAAATAGTCATTCTATTGTGGAATTACAAAAAAAAATATTATCATTTAAACTAAGTCAATACTGCAAAACTTTCACATACTTTTAATTTATGGAATCAGGATAAATTTGTTGGCATAACTATAGAGGAAATTCAGAGTACCCGAGGAAAAAGGCTGTACCCATAGCATATTGCATCTTTGCAATCACTTTGATGGACATTTAGGTGGGATGCAATTTCTCAGTCTCTCTGCCCATCTGAAATATCCAACCTCAAAATACTCTAACCAAATTCCCTCTACCTATTAAATATTTGTTAAACTGAACAGGGTGGTCCCCAGGGAGAGTAGAAGTTTCAGGTTCCCTGTACCACCCAAAAAGTTTGGAGCTGAGCAGGGAGGAGGAGAAACTGAAGAGAAGACTGGAGAAGGAAAGAAAAAGGATAGAGAGCAAGAAGGAGACCTGAGGAAAGCACATGGAACAGAGACACATGCGAAGAAGCTGTGCTTGCTTCTTGGCCTTGGACTTGTACAAGGGACTTGGGGGACATGGATGAAGACACCTGAAACAGACAGGGGTAAGACTCCCATGGGGAGGTTAACAATGACAACCTTTATCTTGATTTTGATTTTGTTATTTTCCTTCCAGACTTCTCTGGCCCCTTCTGTCCCTTTTCTTTTTTCTTTTTTTTAAATATGTTTATTATTATTTGTATCTTTTATATTATAGTGTATTCCCCGTGGGTTACCCACCACTGATTCACCCGTGAACCATCACCACAGTCTCTTGTACTCCCTCTCCCCCATTTTGAACCCTTATCCTGCCCCTCCCTCGCTGAATATCTATCTCTTATTTGTTTTTTCCTAGATTCCTGTAATAAGTGAAACCATTCAATATTTTTCTCTTTCTTTCTGGCTTATTTCACTGGGAAGAAGAGCTAAAACGACACTTCTCCAAAGAAGAAAAGCAAATGGCCAACAGGTATATTAAAAAATGTTCAACATCACTTATAATCAGGGAAATGCGGATCAAAACCACAATGAGATACCACCTCACGCCAGTGAGAATGGAACACATTAAAAAAAAACAGGCAATTGGGCCTCCCCGGTGGCGCAGCGGTTGAGCGCTGTGCTGTGGAGCTGTCCGCAGGGCGCGCCATGTGAGTTTGACGTCCAGCCGGAGAGAATCCCACATGGCGCAGCAGACCTCTCCTGCCTCGCCCGCTGCTCCCCTCAGCAGTGTATTTCTGATCTGCCTGTTCTGTTCCCCACTCTATCTCTGGTGAACCCTCTCGCCGCCCCATGCCTCTGGCCTGTACCCCAACTTGTATGTACAAATAAATAAATCTTTAAAAAAATAATAAAAAAAAAAAACAGGCAATAACAAATGCTGGTGAGGATGTGGAGAAAAGGAACTCTTCCATACTGCTGATGGGGATGCAAATTGGTCCAACCACTATGGAAAACTGTATGGTGGTTTATCAAACTGCTAAAAATGGAGCTTTCATATGACCTGGTAATGCCACTTTTGGGAATCTACCCTAAGGACACAAAAACACTAATCCAAAAGGATACATGCACCCGTATGTTTATTGCAGCACTGTTTATAAAATAACTAAGATATGGAAACAACCCAGATGCCCTAAAATAGATGATTGGATCAAGAAGATGTGGTACATATACACAATGGAATACTATTCAGCATTCAAAAAAGATAAACACATGCAATTTGCAGCAACATGGATGGAGTTAGAAAGGATCTGCCCCTTTCTATAAAAGGGTTCTGCTTTAGACTTTGTCCAGTTTTCAGGCCTCAGAGCCTCTACTTTGGGCCAACCCTGTTTGTCCGTGCATTGACCCACAAGGGGATGGGCAACTTCAGATGCTTGATTTGGAAACTATATTTTTGTCTTTTCTTCATTGCTCACTAATTATATTAAAGTTCCTTTCCATTAAAGGTTTTACACACTAGAGTATTCTTTGTCTTGATGTGGCAGATGGCAGAACCTTTTTAGAGCAGGCACAACTAACTACATAGACTCATGTAGACTATGAGCTCCAATTTAAGAGTTTTGACTATTCAATGCCATTTAGTATGGGTCAGCAATACATCTATCACACTATTGTATTCTTTTTTTTTTTAAAGATTTATTTTATTTATACATATAAGCTGGGGTACAGGCCAGAGGTGTGGGGCGGCGAGAGGGTTCACCAGAGACAGAGCGGGTAGCAGAACAGGCAGATCAGAACTACACTGCTGAGGGGAGCAGCGGGCGAGGCAGGAGAGGTCTGCCGCACCATGTGGGATTCTCCCCGGCTGGGCGTCGAACTCGCGTCACAGCTGCCGACAGCTCCACAGCGCAGCGCTTAACCGCTGCGCCACCGGGGAGGCCCTCACTATTGTATTCTTATCCAAAATTAGCATACTGACTCTTAGACTGAAGATATCAATGAATTCCAAATGTAATAATACTGCCGCAATCATCTTTATTACAATAAGTGTCTTCCACATCCCATTCCTACAAATGTGCCACGTTTTAATGATAAGTTTTGGCAAAATCCTTTGTTTTTTAAAGACATTTTTATTTCTTGCTCTTATAAATTTCTTGTTATGCTTGATTCAAGGTCTTATTTTTTTTTTGTTTGTTTGAGATTCAATATTCACCACTTAGAGAAATTTTGGCATTCTTCTTTACCTAGGGACATCTTCAGTCAGGAAAGATACTATTCTTCTAAAACAGATGGACAATGAAATGTGTTTTATTGGAATTTGGGGAATTGACCCTTTTATGCCTTTTATTTAATCTGTAGTATCTGCATAACAACTAGCAAGACCCCCATCTTTTCTGGTCTGTATCCTCACTTTCACATTAAAAAAATATATATGGTCATGCTATAAATCAAATGGAACTGTAATTTCTACAAGCTGCAAACTCAATATCTGGATTTTGGTCTTCAATTATTTTTTGCTCTCAGCACTGCCTTAGTTTTTCAACTAGGTTACAAGAACTCCTAAAGTGTTACCCCTAGAACAGAATTCAGGAATTTGACTTTTTTATTTAGTTTTTCAAATGCTGTCCAAAGTGTTAACCTGACCCATGAATAAATAATTTTGATTTCTTTATAGCAGTGAGAATTCTGTTCTCTAGTTTCATCCTAACTTTTAACTTCATCCTAACTCTTAAGACTCAAATTAGATGAGTTTGACTTCCTAACATCTATACTTTTTTTTTTTAAGATTTTATTTATTTATACATACAAGCTGGGGTACAGGCCAGAGGTGTGGGGCGGCGAGAGGGTTCACCAGGGACAGAGCGGGGAGCAGAACAGGCAGATCAGAAATACACTGCTGAGGGGAGCAGCGGATGAGGCAGGAGATGTGGGATTCTCCCCGGCTGGGCGTTGAACTCTCATCGCTGCTGCCAACAGCTCCACAGCGCAGCGCTCAACCGCTGCGCCACCAGGGAGGCCCCCTAACATCTATTCTTCTCACACTTTTCCCCCCCAAAAGTTACCAGCAGTTTAATTTTCCCTTATGTTCCTGCATTACAAGAGGTTGATTCCATTACTGCTCTTTAGAAGAGCCCTGGTTTTCTTTTGGCAATCGGTACTTTTCATTGCCCTAGCAACAATCATGGATGAACACATAATCTAGTTTGTCAATTTCAGCAGACTACTAGGGTTCATTTTGGATATCTGAAAATTAATATACTCATGTGATGGTAAGAATTGTTTTGCCCTTTTGTACAATTAAGTCAAAGTAAGAAAAGGCAACATATAGAACAGGATGAAGAGTAAAATGTCTCAGATAAATGGCATCTGGATTCCAACCAAACCATGCATTCCAATATTGCAGTCTTTGAAGAAACATATTGGTGGCCCTGCTCCCATTACAATCCCATCATCAAAAAAAGACAATGTGAGAGTTTGAATTAGGATTACTCTTACTTAAGAGTCTAAAGAATTCTACAGTTATACCTATCCTCAATAGGCTTATGGTTCTAGGTGACGGCAAACTGTAACTCCATCTACTGGTTTATCACTGAGGCCTATGGATATCTAGAAATTTATTCTATAATATTAATGGTGATTTCTTCTTTCAAAAACTTAGCCTAATGAACCATTCTAAAAGCTACAAAGTTCCATAATGTTTTTTCTAACTTATTTCCAAATATTAACTTCTGTATCAGTCAGAGCTTTTGGTATTACAAGCATAGGAAATGCAGTTAAAACTGTTTTAAGGAAAAGGGGAAATTATAGTCACATTTAATGAAAGTTCATAATAACAGAACTAGTAAGAATAAGTATTAGTTCAATGGAATTCATTAGGTCTCTCTTTCTGTCTCTGTCTCTCTTCCCTGCCCCTTCCTCCTTCCCTCTCCTCCCCTCTCTCTCTCCCTCCCTTCCTTACCTCCACCATCTCTCAGCCCTTACATCTTTCTCCACCTGATTTTTCTCTTACCTAGGAATTGTGCTTTGTGGTTAGACGGCCACTAGTTCTTACATGTTTAATGTCAGTCATCCTGATAATTCAATCAGGGAATTGAATTATCCTGATTTAATAGGTTTAGGAAATATGTTTACCAATGGAGTGATAAAGTTCCAAATAAACTACATCTATTGAAATTTAGGAAGAAATAGTTTATGAAAGGAAAATATGGGTGATGACTCCTTTAATTTACAAATTAATTAGTAATTGCTTTTAGTAGGGAAGTCTAAATGTGTTTATTCTGGAAGAGCTGCAATTTTGGATACCCAAATTTAGATGGAAACTTAAAATCTGTCCTTAGGAGGAAATCAGGTTGGAAAATTCTTGAGAGAGGGATAAACAAAGATGAGGTAATGGAGGATTAGGTAATAGTTAGATAAAGTAGTCACAGGGTAAACTGATGACATGGAAGGTCAAAAGATAAAAGCAGATAAAAGTTCTCTTTATTAGTCCATTCAAACAGGACATTCTCATTCCCGTTAATTTCTTGGAATATTGGTGGTTTGGTTCAGTACAAGTGTCAGATCCTGCTAAAAGAGGACAGTAAAGCAGTGGCTTTCTTCTGCTCTATTTTAATATGGCTCTATTAATATCACTTTTCACAAGACCAAAGTTACTTTATTTTCCTCCTTGCTTTTCATTTCTAGCCTTAACCTTCACATGAAATTGACATAAGAAAATGTTATCTATGCTAATTTAAAGTTTCTGAATTGTAAGTCTTTCAGAGCTGTCCAAGCATGGAACATATACATTAAACACTTTATAACCTATAAAATTTTAAATTGTAATGTGTGGTTAGGTGAAATAAGAGTGAAATTTTCATTGAAAGAGAAATTTTACATAGAAATTACTTTTTTTGTAAAATAAACTCTGTGCTACTTTATCATTTAAAAGCTGAATAACAAAATATGAGTATATATATATACATGCATGCATTGTTTTATAATTTTTTACTTCATTGTTAAGAATCAACGTGTACAGACACAAACACATGCGTTAAAGTCACTGCTAAGTGTCTAAATCTATCCTTCACTGTATCATTGTTTCCCTTTTCTCCTATTAATGTGATACATTGAATGTATATACTGATTGTTTTATTGTGCTGCATAATTTCTGTGTATATATGGATTTTTATTATATTTGAGAAGAAAATTAATGGGTTATTAGACTAACTTCCTCCTACTCTGTATCTGTTTTTCAGAATAGAATTACTTGGAGGTAATTCTGCAAGAAGCACTGTATTCAGATGTGAAGCTACTCATCTGACAGAATGTGCACCCACTAGCAATCAACTACTTGTCTAGACCCTCCTTATTCCCACAATCCCATTATAGGATTGAGGGATTTAGGGACTGATCAGTAGTAATGACATGACCACAAGGTGGCAGTAGCACACATGAGCTTTATTTGGGTGCAGCTTTGCCAGACTTGCAAGCAGGGCAAGTCCCTCATAACATGTGACTAGAGGCTATGGAGGGAGTTACCATTCAGAAGAAGTTGGAAATTTCTTGGGAGACAGGAGTCAGAGTGGAGGCTTGCCAGTCTAGGTTCTGTCACTCAGTGCATGGTGGGAAGTGTGTGGGTCAGTGAGATCCAAAGGGATAGAAGTGGCTTGGGGTCTTTATGGTTCTGGAGTTAATCTTATCTAAAGCTAACAGATTTTGGGTTATGCAAAGCAGGCAGGCTCTACAGGGCTAAAATCTGCTAATTTGGGCAACGTTTAAAACAATTTGGTATGTAAAATTTGCATTTGTCACCTGCAGGCCTTTAAGCTAACAAGCCTTAGCATGGTGTGAAGAAGTAAACAATTTGTAAGCCAATATAGAGAGACCATCTTTGACTAATTTATATAACAGCCACCAAATGCTGTTATGAAGAGGGTTTTTATAGATTATCAAAATCATGGTTGAATTCTTAGATTCCACCAGATGTTTCAATTAATTCACTTGGAGACATTTCTTTCTGTAGCCTCTCTACTACTGTATTCTGAGTAGTTGGTTGTTCTTACTGATTTCTGTTTAGGAATCCCCTTGAATCACTCCTCAGTTACAAATGCATGCCTTTTGTATTTTTTTTAACCTCCATTTTGAGAATAATAGAAGGCAAACGCAAAATTGCAATCTACTAACCAACTAAATTGAAAGGAACTAAACTAAATTCTTTTAACAAATATTTATTGAATACCTACCAGTGCACAGCAGTAATAAAAAATCCATAAAAGCCCTTGATCTTATAGATATGCCATTCTAGTGGTTTCTTAGATGCTTAGCCTGGATTTATATAGAGTGGTCATAATATCTCTGTATCTCAGACAGTTATATGTACTGAACGAGTGGAGATTTTTTTTTTGGACTATTAGCATATCTGAACTCAATAAACAACTCATCTATTAGAAATGAATATGTTTTGTGAATGCTCAATATTTTTTATTAGAATTGTGGTTTGTAGTCAGAATTTAATTCTGTAGATTAACAATTCATTCTTGAGTCATATTTCCATTAAGGCACTTTTCTCTTCAAGTATTTTTTTTTCTTTTATAATATTATTTACTTTTGTGAATGTACACAGCTGAATGAGATAAAATTAGAGACAAAATGATAACAAGAAGAGTGACTTCATGGTTCTGAAGTGTATGACTGGATTCACTTTTTTTTTTCTCCCTGAATGAAACTAGGTAAAATATGAAGAAGTGGAAAATAGTACAAAATTGTGTGTTCAATTTAAATTTTAGCGTTTGAAATGTTCCTATGGATATCAAATACCTCACTGCTAGTCTTGAAAAGAAACAATAAAAATAAGAACAAGGAGTTGTCTGACCGACTTTTGGGGCCTGTAAATTCTTTCCATTTCATTACTAAACTTATGATATGGAAAGTTCTACTAAATGTCTAGAATTTAACAAATTTAAAAATGTACTGGGTGAGAATGGACAAGTTATTAAGGAGACTCATTTTATATTTAAATCACAGTGAGCACTCTATTCCCCATTTATTCTAGACATACCCATTGCCATCAGTTTTAGCATATAATTAAAAGCTAAATTTAGTTGTGCTTTTAAGATCATGGGCTAGGGCCTCCTGGTGGTGCAGTGGTTAAGCGCTGCGCTGTGGAGCTGTCCGCAGCAGTGACAGGAGTTCGACATGACAGGAGTTCGACGCCCGGCCGGGGTAATTTCCACATGGCTCAGCAGACCTCTCCTGCCTCGCCCGCTGCTCCCCTCAGCAGTGTGTTTCTGTTGATCTGCCTGTTCTGCTCCCCACTTCTGTCTCTGGTGAACGCTCTCACCGCCCTGTGCTTCTGGCCTGTACCCCAGCTTGCATGCATAAATAAATAAATCTTTAAAAAAAAATCATGGGCGAGGAGCTCCTACTAAGAGAAACCATATTGTGTCTGTTTATATTTTTTCAATACACACGCATGCACACATACCTCAAAATATGAATTTCATAGATTCAATTCATTTATAATTAATTTCCTATATTACTTTTGTTGGAATAATTAACTTTTAGTATTTTCACATCCTCAGTCATCTCACATTTACCTACTGACTCAATTTTGAAGTTTGGTCTTTGTTTTGAGTCCTGTGTTAAGTTTTATGATTTCAAATACCCAATCTTTAAATGAAAGCAAAGATAAAATTCCCTTGTGACTTTAAGATAAATTACATGTGTTTTCTTATAATATATTTTCATATCTAGCTCTTCAAGATGATGGACTTCTTTATAGTTATCTTTGGGATGTATAATTCATTCCCAACAGAAGTTACTAACAGTTGAAGAAATGTATTTGTCTAGACAGCTTAGTATTTACTAAATAGTATTGGTAATGTAAACACAAAGAAAGATTTTGATTTAATTTTACTCTAAAATGTTGGCTCTCTCATTGCCAGGAATTACGGTATTTGTTGATTAGAAAGTTGTCAGTGATTTTGAGAGTGCAGTTTGAGTAATATACTGATGACAGTAGTCAGAGAGCAAAAGGTTAAGACTAGACAGTATTTCTACAATGATCTTTGACAAAGTAACTGGTTAATCTCTGATGATTTTGAGCATCCATATTTATTGGAATAGGAAAAGATAAGATCTTTATTATGTGTCAAAAGCCACAAATAAATATAGGGTTAGTTGCTGTAGTCCATTTATTTGAAGACCTTTAACTTTCCAGTGGCCTTGCTCATTCATCCAACTCAAAATCAGGCAGTAAAGCATACTTACTTCCACTAAAAATATATTCTAAGTGAACTTTGTATTTTCCTCATCATAAGCTACAGGTTTACTGATTATATAGCTTATTTATATGGTTTGATTTACACTTATCTCCCCGAGTGATTAAAATGCTTGGTAGACAAAGTACTAGTTTTAAAACTCACCACTTGTCATTTTTTTTTTTTTTGAATTATGGAGTGAATTAAGATAACTTGCTTGGCTAAAGTTATTTTAGTAAATTAGACTTGATGTTGGCATAGTCACTCATTTCCTTATAAAGAAATTTACAGTTTTATTTTATTTTATTTTTTGTCCTAATTTGTGCTGATTTTCCAACTAGGCAGTTTACAAAGAAAACTTGATCAAGAAGTAGGAAATACTGGCCAAATGGATTTGATTATTTATATTAAATGTGGTCTCCATTTACAAAAAAATTATTTTGAAATCTTATTAATCAGGTCCCTGTTTCTACCATTTAAAGTTTTGAATCAGGGCCTCCCTGGTGGCTTAAGGGGTTAACTCTCAGCACTATGAAGTTATCCACAGCCATTGCAGCATGAGTTTAATCCCCTGCCAGGGAGCTCACTCACATGCTGCAGCAGACCTCCCGTCTCACCCACTGCTCGCCTCAGCAGTATATTTCAATCCATTTGCCTGTTCTGCACCCCACTCTGTGTCTGGTGAATTCTCTCACCAGTCCCTATCATATATCTTATTTATTTATGCATAAATAATTCTTTAAAACATAAATTTTTAGGGCCTCCCCGGTGACGCAGCGGTTAGGCGCTGCGCTGTGGAGCTGTCGGCAGCGCGCCATGAGAGTTCGATGCCCAGCCAGGGAGAATCCCACATGGTGAGGCAGACCTCTCCTGCCTCGCCCTCTGCTCCCCTCAGCAGTGTATTTCTGATCTGCCTGTTCTGCTGCCTGCTCTGTCTCTGGTGAACCCTCTCGCCGCCCCACGCCTCTGGCCTATATCCCAACTTTTATGTATAAATAAAAAATAAATCTTTAAAAATAAATAAATAAATATTTAGATCACTTTAGAACTATAGGGAGCCATAATATAAGTATGATTTTGAAGCATTTTCTTTTTCTTTTTTAAGAGTTATGCATACAAGCTGGGGTGTAGGCCAGAGTTGTGGGGGTGGTGAGATGATTCCCCAGAGCTAGAGTAGGGAGCAGAACAGACAGATATACTGAAATACACTGCTGAGGGGAGCAGCAGGCAAGACAATGGCTCTGGATAGCTTCATAGTGCTGCAGCTTAACCCGTTGTGCCACCAGGAAGGCCCCTGAAGCATTTTCTTTGAACTTAGGTAGATGGAATAGATAACTTATTTTTTATTATTTATTATCAGGCTATTTAAATAACTAAGAATGGCTATAATTATTTTTTTTATTAAATCTTACTCAGTGTTGGGCCTCCCCGGTGGTGCAGTGGTTGAGCGCTGCGCTGTGGAGCTGTTGGCGGCGGCGACGGGAGTTCGACGCCCGGCTGGGGAGAATCCCACATGGCGCAGCAGACCTCTCCTGCCTTGCCCACTGCTCCCCTCAGCAGTGTATTTCTGATCTGCCTGTTCTGCTACCCGCTCCATCTCTGGTGAGCCCTCTCGCCACTCCATGCCTCTGGCCTGTACCCCAGCTTGTATGTATAAATAAAAAAATAAATCTAAAAAAAAAATCTTACTCAGTGTTATTTTTATGCTATCATCAAAGTTATTGCTTTATTGATAGTGAAATTCTTAAGGTAGGTAGAAGAGAGATTTGTAATCACTTGTTAACTGCTACCAACAATGTGGTTTATAATTGAAACCCAACAAAAATAGCACCTCATTTTAATGAAAAGAGGCATGTCTTTTCCGCCCTATGTTAGTCAGAAATAGATTGAGAAATATAAAAGAGGAAGAATATAGCTGTGAGCACAGGGGTAATAAGAGTTATGGGATTCTTTCCCCTCTTAACCCAGGTCACCGGGTCTGGGTCTTCTTGTACACTCACTTTCTGTCCATAATCTTAACCTAGATGAGATGGGAATTATGTAAATGATAAATTGTCATGTTGCTCTACAAGGTAAGTTTTTCTGCAGACTTCCCCACTGATGATATGAAATATCTGTCAAGGCCAGTTTCAAGGATTAGAGGTTAACACTGAAAAGAAAGATATTCCTGAAGATTCCCTTACACAATAAATAATACAATTTAACTTCACTTAGCTGTGCTCCCTAGGAGACATTTTCTTTGGAAACGCTAGTTTCACTGTCTCCTTCTCTTGTCACAAGGTAAGAAATATCTGTCCTTTGTGCACTCTACCACAGCAATGACTTTTATTTGGCCCAGACACACACCCAGAGAATGAACCCATTGAATTTGGTTATACAGCCACCAAGGAAAGTGAAGTCTACTTCCATGCAATGGGCTACTTCTATCTCCATACAACGAGGATGACCAGAGACAGTATCAGACAATGCTCACTGAGAGGATTTCCACTCACCACTAACTTCCCAGGCTACCCCTGAGTGTGGCTGTATACTAAACAGGCAGTCAATTTTCACCTTGAATCTTCATTGCAGTCAGACACACTTCTGCTGCACTCAATGTGGGTAAGTTTTCCTATTTTATCTTAATCTTAGGGAATTCTGCCATGAGACTAGTGGTCATTGCTGGGAAAGAGGTATGTATGAATTAGAATAGAACATGCTAGGTCTGTGAGACTCCCATGTTTATGCAGCACATGTTATTTTCTAGATCTCTTCAGTTTCATCACAGATTTTTTCACTTCAGTTTCAGGACAGATTGCTGCTGAAACCCAGTGCATATAACTGTATTCAGTTCATTCAGGACCGTTTTGGCTTTATGGTAATTTGGTTTCTCATTATAAAATGTTTCATATATATCAGAGCTCAATAGCATACTAGAAAAAATTAATAAACTATATATTTTTTGATAATGACAAAGTAACTTTTCTATAACTTTACAGAGTTCTACTCATGGCTATCCTATTGAGACTTGACAGAAGCTGGCTGTTTCTCTAACAGTGATATCTGTAATATCACAGGATAATATGAATGTTCCCATCCATATTATCTGCAAAGAAGTTTGAATTTGCTTTAGTACTCTTTCCTGTTCTAGTGGTCACTCGAAAGTGGCAGTCATATACATTGTTCAATAAACATGGGTGTTTTAAGCACAAGACACATTGCCTCCAAAATGCCGAAGACTTTCTTAATTGCAGAAGTTGCAAAGTTCATTGCAATATTCTTTATCCTTTGTGCACTATCCAGATCTCTGGACCCAAAAAACTTTACTAACATGGTAGTGTTACAGATACATCTCTGTGACAGGGGAAAGGAGAACTGAATGGTCACTATTCTCCCCCTTTCCCTTTACACAGAGTTTACACAGAGGTGCCTTGGATTACAACTCCTAGCAGGCCTCGGACCAGATTTCCTGAATGGGAAATACCTGGGAAGGAACAAGGTAGTTATATAAAGGGAGGTGGAATGAAGAAGAGAGGAGACATGTGGAGGAGATACATGGAGATTCACTTGGAAGAGACACAAGGGTAGAGACATGTACCCCTTGACAATCCAGGGTCCCTGTATACCCCTGATTGTGTGCTAACAGTAGGTCTCTAAAACCCACTCAATAGAAAATTTGTGTCTTCCCAAGGAAGTCATAAACCTTGCCACTTTTTGTTTTTAGGATTGATTTGTTTATCATCAATAAAGTGGACCAATGTGATCTGTTCTTAGGAATATCCTAATGGTACAGAAACCAAACAAAGGGTCAGACAAATACAGCTGTAAGACTGATCCTTGAAAGCAGACCACAGATAT
Organism: Scalopus aquaticus; assembly: GCA_004024925.1. Lineage (NCBI taxonomy): Eukaryota > Metazoa > Chordata > Mammalia > Eulipotyphla > Talpidae > Scalopus > Scalopus aquaticus. The sequence continues at coordinate 109,815 of PVIJ01003260.1, forward strand.
GAGATACTCAGGAGGGGAGGGAGAGCAGGAGTGGGAGGGGAAGAGAGAGGAGAGCAGAGAATGGGGCAGAGATCTGAGACACTCAGGAGTGGGTGATTGAGGAGAGTGCAGTGGAGTGTGGTGGGCACTGATGGTAGGAAAACTATAATAGCTGTTCCAGAGGGGAAAAATCTTGTACTGTGAGAAAATAAATAAGGATGTTTAAAAACAAAAGAAAACAAAACCTTTGATGTGTCTAGACTGCCTTTAGTCAATGCATGGTTATCTGAGTATCCCACCCCAAGTTTTTTAGAGAATTGGGATGGAGGTTTTTTCCTTTTGCTGAAAATCCAAATTCTCCATCAGTCTATGAGTTTAAGGACTAAAATCTGGATGAATAACTGAGTATACTTTTCCATTGTGACATCTCAGTTTTTTGATGCTCCATTTTTTAAACTTTTTTTTTTTTTTAAGATTGATTTATTTACACATACAAGCTGGTGTACAAGCCAGAGGTGTGGGGCGGCGAGAGGGTTCACCAGAGACAGAGCGGGGAGCAGAACAGGCAGATCAGAAACACACTGCTGAGGGGAGCAGCGGGCGAAGCAGGAGAGGTCTGCCGCACCATGTGGGAATCTCCCCGGCTGGGTGTTGAACTCGCATCACACGCTGCCGACAGCTCCACAGCGCAGCGCTCAACCGCTGTGCCACCAGGGAGGCCCATTTTTTAAACTTCTTTAATTACCTATATTAAACATACCTTCCTTGACTGTCCATTCACTTTGCCTGTAAATACACAATATTCTGTGTCTTCTCCATAGGCCCAAGGACACAGATCTCTTGATTTCCATTGAAACTCAGATAGTCTTTACTCTAACTACACCAATGCATATTCTCACCTGAGGTCTAATTCTATTCTTTCCCTGTAGGTGTTCTAATTGTGCATAGATTTGCTCACATTGAGAATTATTTGTTTTCTGTTAGAAAACACAGAATACATCATTTTGTTTTGTTTTCCCCAAATTTCTTAAGTGTTCCAAATATAAAATTGGAAACCAGTTTAATAACTCTTATCTGTCAAACATTCACCAAATTGTTTGGGGAAGGAAAAAGAGAGATAGCCTCCAGGGGAAATGGCTCCAGTTTGGTTAAGGGCAATTCTCTGGAGAAGGGGGCAGGTGTTATCCATTACAATGGTCAACAAATTTTTACAAAAGTTATGTTACTAAAATAAAATTAGTCATCTCCTATCAATTTGTATGTGCTCAACATGAATACAACAGTCAAATTCTAATTTTGGCTCTATTTTTTTGTAATCTGCAATAAATGCATGTTTACATCATGAAATGCATGCCAATAGTAATAGGCCCATGGTTAATACCTGTAAAAAAAAATCAAGTTACAGACTACTACTTAGATTTCTTTCCTTGTCTCTTGTATAGCTGTTCAGGAATAGAATATATGGAAGACGTTTCCATTGTGCAAAAGCATAGTCTTAAAACTCAGTTTCGAAGAGTCTACAAATAGTCTCCATTCTTGTGGGTCATGAGTGATTTCTAAAGCATTCATGAGATCCTAAATATCGGAACAGAATATCAGAGTACTTTCCATTCTGAAGAAAGGCTCCAACTGCTGGTGGCACTTTCGATATCAAGTAATTGTGACATCTTCGTTTAGAAGATTCCATTGTTGTAATCTTGATCCTAGCAATGCTGCCTTGTTCTTTTTTTTTTTTTTTAAGATTTATTTATTTATGCATACAAGCTGGGGTAAAGGCCAGAGGCATGGGGAGGCGGGAGGGTTCACCAGAGACAGAGTGGGGAGCAGGACAGGCAGATCAACAGAAATACACCGCTGAGGGGAGCAGTGGGCGAGGCAGGAGAGGTCTGCTGTGCCATGTGGGAATCCCCCTGGCTGGGCATCAAACTTGCATCGCCACTGCTGACAGCTCCACAGAGCAGAGCTTAACCGCTGTGCCACCAGGGAGGACCTCTGCCTTGTCCTTGGATAAATCCAAATCATGAACCAGGTCATTCACTTCTTCCTGTGTTAGTCTGTGTGGGGTTGATGATGCTCCACAGTGAAAATCTGGATCACTGCATGCTGATGGAACAGAACAACAGGTCGGCTCACCCTTGTCCTCATCAGATGAATCAAGAGAAGATTCTGCTGGAGGTTCTGGAATAGGAAGTCCCTTACCATGTGGAACCGGTCTCAATGCAGATGAGATGTTTGGGTAGACTATTCTCGACTGCTTTTGCTTCATTATTCTGCTGGAAAGAGGAGGAAACAAGCAGAAGTAACAGTCTTTTATGTTGTTGCTTGGCTCTCTCCCCACCATGGGGACTGCAAAAGGCATTCTGCCATTTAACCACTGCGAAAGCTGTGTTGTACATGTAGCCCAGCATATTTGTGGGGCCCAAGGATTGTCTTGCTCACCAACCTTGCATCCGAAGTAAAGATGCTAAGCCTTCTTCGCTTGAGAAGTGATACTTTTCTTCTGGTTGGCAAATGTCACTTCCCCATAAATAGAGCAGAAATTGTCCATGCTATTAACGCACTCTTGAGGCATTACTGTTCTGTATTGTGCCTAAATAGATAAAATAATACCAGTTCTATGGAACAGCAGCTTAAACTATCTCACACAAAGTCTGAACTATTTTCAACGCTCAACCTTTCCAACAGGGGTTTGTAGAGTGCACTGCTGATGTCAGCTTATTTCAGCAGCCGCCTGGCGGTAGTATTGCATTGCATCAGAAAATGATGCAATCAACTCTGGATGACGTGTGCATGATGGTATTATGCAATGTGATGCAATATGGCATCATTCTAGGCTGATTGAGGATGTTGTTGTAGTCCTACTGGATAAATGTACACAGTGAAATATATAAAATGAATTATATGAAATATCTTCAAAACGAGAGCTACTAAAAAAATTTTCAGGGTTATATTTATGTTCAGCACACCAAGATACTACAGATAAGGCCTTTTTAAGTCAGTTATGATCTCATTGTTGACCAATGTTATCGGTCAAAATGCGTAACTGTTGTAGAATGGAAGCACTAACTAGAAAAGAGGAGCTGGGTGGAGCACCAAGATCATTCTCTACATAAAGGTTTATATTCATGGAGTCATCTTTTCTTTGATACTCTTATTTGTACAACCATAGCAGTTGAGCTGCTGTAGATGAACAAAAGACACACTATATAATCTTTTCTTTTTTTCTGTTTTTCAGTTAGAGTATCTACATTTCAAATTATTCAGATGATTATAAATCCCCACTTTCACTTTGGTTGCAAAATCCTTTACATTAGTTTGTTCATATTACACTGAGAAAAATGAAGATGTGGCTATTTTACTGTTATTTGGATCATGCAGAGTAGATAACTTGGTCCCCAAGTTGACTAGTCTTCTCTTACTTGAATGAATCAATTTGCCTGTTTAAATTTATAAAAGCCAGTTTTTACACTAGAATATTAATCTGTGCCTGACTGGGGTTGGATTTTCTCCAAAACACCAAACATTTTAGATGGAAAGCTAAAAATCAGGTAGTTCAGAAGAAGAATGTGGCACCCCACCATTGTTAAAAAAACAACAACCAAATAATCTCTACCACTTTCCTAAGTTGTGATGAATGATACAATTCTGTTTTAAATTAATCCATGTGGTTTCTTCCACCTTAAAGGTAGCTAAACTGATTTGACACTATTTCCCTCATCTAGGGAAATATACTTGCACTTTTGCGTCTTGGGACTAACTAGTAAGATGTCAGAGTTAGATGATGATATGATGTTATAGTTGAGCTTTCTCTTTTTTAATTTTTAAATTTAATTTGATATTATATATCTGCTTTAATTGGCATTCCATACCTCCTTTTATTTAATATTTGAAGATATTGATCACTGATTCAAAATACCATTTTCAAAAAATTGTAGTACACAATTATAATTGACTGTAAATAAAATAATTCACAGAGCCAACAGTCTCATAGGGCAATGGGTCATAAAGTTGCCATAGTCTTATTTAATAGATTAATGCACTTGAATTTATGTTTTGTATTTGGGAAAAGTGATTATCCATTTGGATTATCTATCATTTTTATTTTGGAAGCCAGAATTATATTACTAAAGAGAATATTCCTTTAGCACTTTTGAAGGATTTTTATTTTGTAGATGAAATAGATTAATTTATTCAAGACTGATGTGAAATTTGTTTTGTTGTGACTTTTTCATTTTTGGAAAAAAAAATAAAATTGAAGTCTGACCTTTCTCTCCTTTTTGGATCTTAGACTGAATAACACCTTATGAAACCCTTTGAAATTCCCCAATACCTAAGAAATAGCTTGTTCTTCTCTTTTAAAACACTTTTTTTTAATTTGAAATTTTGACTTTTATACAGCGAAAATAAAAAGTATTTCTGTAAGGAAATATCTTTATCTTAGACTACTTAAAAACTGTTTCCCACTGGTCCTCCCTGGTGGCGCAACGGGTTAAGCACAGCACTATGAAGCTATCGGCAGCTACTGCAGCACGAGTTCAATACCCAGCCAGGGAGATTCCCACATGGCGCAGCAGACCTCTCCTGCCTCACCCGCTGCCCCCCTCAGCAGAGTATTTCAGTCGATCTGCCTGTTCTGCTCCCCACTCTGTGTCTGGTGAATCCTCTCACTACCCCACACCTTTGGCCTAGACCCCAGTTTGTATGCATAAATAAATAACTCTAAAAAAAAAATGTTTCCCACTGGAGTAAAACACTTTTTTTTACATATTGTTTAACTGCCTCAAACACTCAGGCTTCATCTACTTTGCACAGCAACACACCTAATCACAGGTATCTTTGAGAGAAGAATTCTTTCTGTAGGAAATTTATTAAGCAGCATTATGGAATAAAGTGACCCCCCCCCCCACCTTAACATAGTGAAGTCATAAACTCGAAGTCCTTTCAGGGAGGTAATAAAGACAAAATGAGGTCAAAGTGTGGGGGCCTAATCTGATAGGATGGGCATCTTTAAAAGAAGAGAACGAGACACTAGAAGTTTCTTTTTTCTGTGAGCGTAAAAGAAAGATCATGTGAGGATAGAGAAGAAAGTAGTTTTATGCAAGCCAGGAAGAGAGTTCTCACTAGGAAATGAATTTGCCACTACCTTCATCTTGGATTTCTAGGCTCTAGAACTAAGAAAATAAATTCCAGGTGTTTAAGTCACCCAGTCTGTGATATTTTGTTACTCCTGTTTGACCAAATACAATTAGTAATTGGTGACAAAACCCAAATATCACAATGATTCATTCTGACTTAGTATATAATAGATCATTTTCCTCTCCAGATTTGCTATATATTGGTAGAAAATATCCATTCACAGTAGAAGTAATGATTGACTTGTACTTGATGACATGATGCACACACCAGTACTGACAACACATCTAATGAATTTGGCATGGGATATGAACTTGAATTTTTGATAAAATAATTCATAGTAACTCCACATGCATTGATTCCTCCCTCTGATTCACTTCCTCTAAAGATATTTTATATTAGAAATACACAAATTATATTTCCTGGATATTTCCTATACATTCCCTATGCAAATAGTAGATACATGGCAAGAATATTTATACCAAAGAAACTGGCACATGCTACAACTTAATTATTTTCTTCCACCACACAGAGTGTAAGCTATCAAATATTTACCAGTACCTCATTACTTAATACATATTCAAAACCAAATCAGAAGCTTTAAGGGAGAAAGAAAACAAAACAAAACAGGTAACATGGTTCTTACTCTTAATATTTTAATAGTACAAGAGTAAATGAAATTCATATGGTAACAAAGATGTGACACAATCACTATTATGTTTATTCATGCATGCATTTAGTCATTCTTTCATTTAATTTCCATGAATTTTTATTATGAAATATATCACAATGCACATGAATTTGTAAGACTACATGATCTATCTGTCTCGCTATCTGCTATGTATAACCACCCAGAGAGAAAAGAAAAAAAAAATGAGTAGAGAATGAAAACATTAAAACATCATTACCTCAAAAGTAATTTCTCTTCTGAATATATTTAAAATATCTTGGCTGTATTTTGGGATGTTAAAGACCAAGCTCTGGTTAGAGAGACCCTCTCATTACATTCCACTTTCTTCTACTTATTATCTTATATAATCACTTTTGCATCACGCTCTTTCATAATTTTTTTCTTTTAATCAGTATTGTACTGTGACTAATTCATTATCAATATTAATGTAACAAAGATTTACCTTAGTTCATGATTTAATTATTTTTAAAAAGATTAAAATTCACATATCATAAAATCCACCCTTTTAAAATGCACAATTAAGTGGTTTTCAGTATATTCACAAAGTTGTAGAATAATCATCTAATCCGAGAATATTTTCATCACCCTCCCAAAACGAAATGTCATGTCCATTAGTAGTCACAACCCATTGCCTCCCAACAACAATCTTACTTCAGTCCCTGACAATAATTACTTTACTTTCTATCTATAGATTTGTCTATTTGGGACATTTAGGATAATTAGAATCATTTTCTTTGATCATTTTAAAAGATTCTTTTGGCTTTTGGGGAATTTGTATCTCCATATGAATTTCAGGATTAAAACTATAATTTTTGCTAAAAATACAGTTGTGGTTTTCCTATAAATTACATTAAATCTGTATTTCAATATTAGCATCAAAAAATAAGACACAGAATGTCTAATTTCTTTCAATAATGTTTTGTTTTTAATTTACAAGTCTTGCACTTAAATACTAAATTTAATCTTAAGTACTTTCTTCTTGATATTACTGTAAGTGCAATTGTTTTCTTAATTTCATTGTCAAATTATTTGTTCTTCATACACAGAAGTACTACTGATGTTTTAAAAATGATTTTTAATGTTACAGCATTGATGAATTTCTTTACATTGTACTTTTGGTTCATTGGGTATTTTTTACTAAGAAACAATTTTAAATATTTACTTTCATTCTGTCTATTGAGGTACCATGTTTTCTGTTCATTTTATTTTTATGCTGTTTACAATTATTATTTTTTATCTCACCTTTATTCTGTAATAAATCCTCTTGGTTAAGGTTATACTAGTTTTTACAAAATGACAGGATTCAGTTTGCTAGTACTATTGCTGTAAGGATGTGTCCATATTTATTAGGGATGTTATCCAGTTGTTTTTTTCCTCTTGGGTTTATGCCGATTTACTATCAGAATAACATTCACTTCCTAAAATCACTGAGCAGAGTTCTTTCCTGAACTAATTCTGCGTATTTACTGGACTATGGTTCTACGCATGTTGATCTTCCAATTTTATCTGTGTTGCAAGAAATAGAATAATTTTCAATCAAAGAGTCCATATCTTAAACTCCTGGAACTGTGAGTATGTTATAAGTTATGGAGAAAAGGGCTATGTAAGATCTTTAAATGGGTACACTATTCTGGATTATCAGAGTGGGCACAATTTAATTACATGAGTCTTTTTAAAAGTGGAAGGTGACACTATAAAGAGTGCATTAAAGACATGCACCTTGAGAAGGATTTTGTTCATATTTTCTGGGCTTGAAAATTTAGGAAAAGGATCACAAACAAGCATATATGGCAGCCTTTAGTAGATATGAGTGACCTTCAATTTAGATTCAGTGAGAAATGAGGGACATTAGTTCCAGAACAACGCAGAACTAAAAATTGTTCAAAAGCCAACTAAGCAGGAAATAACAGGTTCTCCTTTTCAATCTCTGGGTATTAATGAAGCTCATATATATTTTGGTTTTAGTCCCATAACACATAGACTGGACTTTCAAACTGCAAAGCTGAAAGATAATAGTTTTGTGTTGTGTAAGGTGATAAATTTGCAGTCTTATTATGGCAGAAACAACAACAACAAATTACAATAAGTGTTAATTAGCTATTTCTTATTCTCTAAACCATTATCTTTAGGTGCCATATTGGTTAAACTTTCATCTGATTTATCTGTCAGTTCACTAATTCTCTTTACAGCTCTCTCTACATAGTAGCTTGTGAAAGCTAATTATAATGTTTTTGTTTATTATTGTTATTATGTTTTCCCTAGAATTTTGTTTTGACTTTATTTGAATCTGATTTTACATTCTAATACATGTTTATCATTATTTTCATATTTATTTTCTTAAAACATAGTGAGGAAACATTTTTAATCTTTTTGAAAATTCGAATATTTATAATTATACAGGTCTATTTCTGCTCTCTGTTCTTTCTTCTGATTCCTTAATGATTCCATGTTGACACATTTGATTTTTTGACATGACTTGTTATTTTCCTTGAAAAACGTTTGCTCTTATACAAAGGTATTTGTGCTGTCTTCTGCTAGCCACTTGGTGGCAATGCTAAACTGGAATAATTTTAAATTAAATTTGAAGCTTAAATTTATCTTGTTTTTGACCAATTTTGTTATGCAATTTTGCATATATGCAGAAGTAATGGAATATTGCCTGATGCTTATTTAGCTTATATGAGAATATGAAATTTATGTAGCTTTTCCACCATTTCATATTTAGTGTCTTTTTCTTTTCTATTACCATCTAACAGAGCATATTTATTTCTGATTCACAATTGAAAACAAGGTTAAATATTTGGCTCCTGAATTTTATATGAAGGGTTCTTCATATTTTACTCTAAATTTACCTGATTTTTTTTTTTTTAATGTATATCCAAAACTTATTTGAAAGCCCATAGCTCAAATTTTCATAGTTTGTCACAAGTCCTTTGGGCAAAAATTTCTGCAGTATTCCATCACTGGAACCCAGCCTTCATTCAGAGTTTAGCAAGACTTCTTTACTACCTGTCTTCAGTTATTCTATAAGGTCTTATTAATTTATTTTTCATCATATTGATTTGTTCCACTTTACTATCCATCAATGTTTCTAATAGCGGGATTCTGTTTTGTCCTGTGGATCAAGCTCTTAAAGAGACTTGATTCTCAAAGTATTTTTTTATAAGTTAAAATATAAACTGTTAAAGATGTACGTATTATTAAGTTCATTTGAGTGCTGCAAAGGAGGCCCATTTAAGGCATCTTACTATATTATATTTAACTAAAACAAGACAATAAAAGTTGTGTAATTTTACATAAAAATTCAAAGAATACTGGAACATTTAATTGGAGATTTAGTATTACAGGCACAAACCATGACAGAGAAAGGAATGCAAATACAACCTTAAGAAACTATTTTTACAAATTTAAAATTGAAAGCTCCTCCTCTTCTCCAATGAATCACTCTTAGATTCCCTAATGAACATCATTACCACTGACATTTGGATTAGAATCTCTTGTTGGACAGGTTGCATTGGGATAATCTGGTTTTTCCTATGAGCATTTTTTATACCTTTCTGGCTATAGATTTTAACAATCTCTGCTCCCAGCCAAACACTTGACATTTTACCAAAGAACATTAAATTACCACACTCCCCACCCACATAAATGTTCTCCTTTCACTTTTCTGTTAAGGACCTTTGTTTCACAAAACTCATTAGTTGGGGGGAAGATTTTTTTATATTAGCTCTGATCAGGAGAAAGAATTCCCTCCTTCTCTAAGTATTACCTAAAAATAATCAAACTTATAGTGGTGAATTTTGTATTGTGTGCACTATAGCAATAACACCTGAAGAGGGGGATCCTATACTATCTAAAATATAAACAATGATGAAACCAACACATTAACTCACTTAAAAAAAATAGTCAAACTTTATAAGGAACACTTCTGCATGTTTTTTGATTGCTTATCTGTTTGTGAAAGAAATTTTTCTTATGATCTAGTAAATATACAGTGACTATTAGATATAATTTATATATTAGAAATAACTTCTATAATCTACTTAGTGTTTTCCATGTGCCAAACAGATCCAAACACTGTTCCTGTGGAGCATAATTAATCCTCACAATGTTCTACAATCATTCTACTATTTTCTTTATTTTAAATATAAGATAGTGGAGACTCAGAAAAGTGAAGTAACTTGTCCAAGAGCAAAAAGGCACAAAGGAGAAGAACACAGATGAACTAAGACAGTCTAGCTTTGAAGTCTCTGTGCTTCAGTATTTGCTATCTGGCCTTCCATTAACCTACACCAATAAAGGTCCTCACACAGATTTAGAATATCTTATTTTATTATGAATCATACTAAATCTTGTATATGTAATATATATTATATATAATTATGTGGAATACACCTATATATTAAATATATATAATAAGAACTCATACATACAAGTTACAGTTTGAACATTAGTAGACCATACTGTATATAAAATTTTCTTTTCAACTTCTTTCTCTTATCATTTCATAAAATTAAATAAGCATTCCATATCATTAAATATTATTATAAGCAGATGCATGATTTAAAAGTCTCCTTAGAAACCCATCACAAAAACGTTTTGTATAACATCAATTTATATTCACTTACAGTTCTTCCATTTACTAGAATTAAAAAAAAGTAAAAAACATTCTTCAGTTTATGTTTATATTGTCACTGTTTATATTCTATTTAGGTCACCAGAGATATAATTTATCATTTTTGAATGAGCATTGCCTCCTTTCTAAACTTGTTTCCTTTGCTTGTGATGGCTAAATATAATACCATCTCTTGAAAGATTGCCCATAAGATACTGGAGACCTTTGCCTGCAAGCTAAAAAGGCTATTGGGTCTAATACATAAAACTTTCATTCAGTACCTGATGCTAGAGTATAAAAGCCCTGTTCTTTCCATGAACTAAACAAACTAGAAACTCTAGTTTCTAGTCTAGAACAACTTTGGGGGATTAGTTTAAAACTTATGTATTGTTTGAATTTTTACCTTATTTCCCTTGGTGTCCCATGGATCAATTTCTTTACCGGTTTCTCTTGGGGATACTTTTTAAATAACTCACTGATAAATGTATTTCTCAGACTTGGGATTGGTTTCAACGAAACCTTATTTAAAACAGAATATTTACATGTAAATCTTTGAACATAATTCTCATAATATACTTAATATTTCTTCTTAGATTTGGGATGCCTATGTCAAAATTTGTGAACATTTTTATAACCTTGACATTTATACTAAAATTTTTCCTTCCCAGCATATAAGAATGTCAATATGGAAGGATTCTTTGCAATGATTTATTGTAACAGACCACGCAGTATTAACTTATTTTTAATATCAATGGAGAAATTCCTCTACTTGCTTTTCTTTTAAATTGGTCATTTCCTGTGAGTCTGAGAAGGAACTGATAGAATCCAATGCTCATGTGGCATCTTTACATATATTTATTTGCTATAAGTATATCATCTGTGGTAAGGTATTTGTGACTTAACCCATTTTTCAAATCAGGTTGCTTGTTTTATTGTGCATTTGCTTTTATATAAGGTCATGATACACCAAGCTATGACAAATAAAAAGCACAGTGAAGATACCTAAATAGTTTGGCTGTGAAGACTTGGTATATCATTTCTCATATTTATTTTGTAATTCCAGAACTGATTTCATTGTTTACAAAGTGTTGTAACAGTTGTTTCATTTGCTTGTCAAAGGTTAAATGTGATTCCTATAGGAAAAATATTATTGTTTTAATGGTATAGGGGAGAGAATAAAAACTTAGAACCTATACTTTTTTTTTTTTTCGGTAGAGGCAAGATTCTAATTCAGATCTTCTTTCAAGTTGTCATTTTGTCTTTTCCTGTAGTTAATTTATTCCAATGCATTTTTTAGTTTTAGTTTTATTTTTTAAGAAACTGAGAGGGGAGAGAGCTCAGTAATAATAAAAAAGGTACATTAAACTAGAATTTATCTCTTGGAGTTAAAACTTCATCTCTAATCCTAATTTTGCTACCCTCTGGCTATGAAAGCTCTATTCAGTTGCTAAACCTCTCTATATCTAATATTTCCTCAACTAGGCATATCAAGAATTAATTTTGGATCACATAACATCCAGATCTATGATTATCTACTAGTTCTATTACACTGATTAATTAAAAATGGTTTATTTGTTTCATTGACTGACTAGAACACAGTAACAAAAAAATTCTCAACATAATCACAAATATTTAAATGAGAAAAATGTTTACATTTCATTTTTTGTTGACAAAATAATTACTACTATGACTATTCACAAATATAATTAGTTTATCACTCTTTGATTTTGTTGCCTCATTATTCTATAGACACAGAAGATACTACTCGAAATAATGATGGTGTATTTCAAAACTACCCTGGTTTAGATTTAGAGTGGGAGATCTATATCTGGTTCTTTCTTGAGTAGGTCCAAGTTCCTTCTTACTACAATTACCACTCTTGGGTCACTGCTCCTTTTATTCAGTCATGGATGGAAAGAAAATCTGATGTGGGTCTCATACTATTGATGGGAGTGTAGTATCTGGGTAGGAACCGGGGAAAGTGTGGAAGAAAAGATAGTCCTTATTCTGCCTCAGAGGTGGATTTATTTTAAAGCTAATGGACATTAATAGTAAAGGAAACTCAGCCGCAAAAAGCCCCTTCAAGTTGCTGGGGTAGGCTCTAGCAACACATTCCCATGCTCTTTTTCTTAAGAGTGGTTGCTCAGTAACATATATAAACATAAAGGTTCACAAAAAGCAGGCATCCCTACTTTTGCTGATGACTTACCCAGACATATGCTAACAGTATTTAACTGATAATTCCAACTGAAAGATAACTGAACACTTACATATCTTTCTTATGGTTCCCTGTTTGGTGCAATGAAAGCTGGTTATTCTGGATTAAGATAAATCTTGTCCTCTCTTATCATTTTCCTATTCCCTTCATCAGTAACCCCTCTGTAAATAGTTCATGATGGTTTTCATTCTGTTTTTGTCCAGGGGCCAAAAAAAGCAATAAAGTAATGTTTGTTTTTTATCTAAAAACCTTCCTATTTAAAAAAAATGTCAGTTCATTATGCATCTTCCATATTTTCGTGCTTATTCCATACTACTCTCCCTTCCATAAAACAGGGCTTAACATATTTAGTAGCATAAGGTGGGAAAGAAAAAAAAAAAAACGATTAAAACATTTAAGAGATTTGGGCCTCCCTCGTGGCGCAGCGGTTAAGCGCTGTGCTGTGGAGCTGTCGGCCGTGGCAACACGAGTTTGACACCCGGCTGGGGAGATTCCCACATGGTGCTGCAGACCTCTCCTGCCTCACCCACTGCTCCCTTCAGCAGTGTATTTCTGTCGATCTTCCTGTTCTGCTCCCCACTCTGTCTGTGGTGAACCCTCTCGCCACCCCACGTCTCGGACCTGTACCCCGGCTTGTATGCAAAAATGAAATAAATCTTTAAAAAAACACAGTTAAGAGATTCAAAATATTATTCAGATCTTCAATGATATTTCCTAGTATTTATAGGGAATTATGTAGCAGTGATGAAATACCTGATGCATTCTTCTGAATAAACTATTTGCCAAAAAATGATAATCCTTAAAATTACATATAAGACTTTATGTAAAGCCTTGTATATAATTATATATATATATATATATATATATATATATATACATATATATAATTTTACTTCTTAAAATTTTAAATCCTCAAAATTGCATATGATAATAGGTAGATTTTGTTTTCACTCACCTTATTTAAGTTTAGAATCTTTTAATTTGGTAACATAATAGAGATTGTGAGAAAATAATCTCCTTTTCATTTTGCCTATGCATTTGGGTCAATATACACATTTACATACTTGGAGATGTTTAGCATTTTGGGGATTTCATTAACTTTTTTTTTTAAAGATTTATTTATTTATACATACAAGCTGGGGTACAGGCCAGAGACGTGGGGTGGTGAGAGGGCTCACCAGAGACAGAGTGGGGAGCAGAACAGGCAGATCAGAAATACACTGCTGAGGGGAGCAGCGGGCGAGGCAGGAGAGGTCTGCCACACCATGTGGGATTCTCCCGGCTGGGTATCGAACTTGCTGCCGACAGCTCCACAGCATGGTGCTCAACCGCTGTACCACCAGGGAGGCCCGGATTTCATTAACTTTAATATGCACAGGTATGGTTTGGAAAAGTGCCCACAAAAATATTCCAGATACTTGGGACACAAAATACAGTTTTTAATTCCCATTTTCTTAACAATGAAATGACATTAAATGTACAATTAGAAAAATAAAGAACAGAAAGAAGCAACAATGAAAAATAGATGAATAGATCAATACCTTTCAGGCAGTTTTGCATTTTCAACATAAAAACATAAACCGCATAGAAACAAAAGGATACCCAGTTGAACATGTAATTTAATTGTAATATTTAACTACATTGTATGACATTACACCATGTAAATACCATTAATAATGCTAGATTTCTTTTTATTATGGCCAACTATGCTAAGTAAGATTACAACTGATTTATAAATCATTACAAAGAAATCATATTGATGAAAATGATTGTCACAGTGTATACAAATTAAACCCAAACCAAAGAAAATCAGTTATCTTACATCTCATCTTAATTATTAGTATTACCATTTGTCATTTGAAATGAGTTTCCTTTATGGAGATTGTCTTTCAGTTTAATTTTAATATGTAAAATTTAGCATTTAGTCTAGTTCCTAAAACATGGGGTGTGTAGGCACAATATATATACATTATGCTTCTTTGAAAAAGATAATTCAGATATACAATAGCATACTTTCCAAAGGAATACTTATTTATAAATAGCAATATAAAAAGACTGTTTTATTTTTTTTACTGCTTGCATGCATAAATCTCTTGGTTAAATCAGGTTTGAAAAGAGTATTTATGGTCTATCTTAGAGTTGGAACAAGCAATTAAATTAGGTTAGATTTGTAAGGATAACCTATAAACGAGGAGAAGTAAGCAAGAGTCAGAATGCTAGCCAATAAGAAACTTGTCACTGAAAGGCTGAAAAATAGAAATAAATAAATAAATGTTACAAAAGATAGAAATGAGAGTTTAAAAAGACACCAGGATGAATCTTAGATATGACAGAACCTAATTAGGGCCAGATTCTGTCCTCTTGAAAAATGGAAGCAGCAGGAAGGTAATCAGCTGTATATTATGAACCTGTAGATAACACTAATGGTTGAAGAAATGTTTTGGGCAATTTAGAGGGTAGAATAAGCAGAAGTGGAGCTTCAGGAAAAAAACTGGTTTGCAGAGAGAAGAAGCATCATTCAAATGTATAGTAAGCATAATTTAATATGGGGGCCTCCCTGGTGGCACAGCAGTTAAGCACTGCGCTGTGGAGCTGTCGACAGCTCGCGATGCGAGTTCGACGCCCAGCCGGGGAGAATCCCACATGGTGTGGCAGACCTCTCCTGCCTCGCCCGCTGCTCCCCTCAGTAGTATATTTCTGATCTTCCTGTTCTGCTCCCCACTCTGTCTCTGGTGAAGCCTCTCACCACTCCACACCTCTGGCCTGTACCCCAGCTGCATGTATAAATAAATAAATCTTAAAAAAAATCATATTTTGATATGCTAGGACAATCTTTCAAAAATATATATTAAAGTATAAGTGTATTTATATTTTACTACATAAGGCTAGTAGGCACTTCCAGTATCCTGTCCATATCTATTTCAGTGGCTGGTACAACAATCAATCCAGCTATGAGAGGCTGTACTGACAGTTCATACTTGGAACAAAGTTAAACTCCTCCTCCAAGTACAGTGAGTGACTTACTGATATGGGGCATTATGATCTATTTGTCCTGACTCAAGAGGATGACTTTGCAATGTGATTTATGCTCTAAAGCATGCTCATGAATCAGATCAAGGATGGAATTTATGTGAGAATACACTCTTGCTCAGCTCCTTCATTTTCCTAATTTTGTTTTTCTCATTCACAGGTTTTCCTGACAAAAAATTCCCTTAATTAATCTTGTGCACCTAAATCCCTGACTTTGTTTCTGCAGTGTTTAACCTTGGAACTTTGGAACTAACAGTTGTCCTTGAAGGAATGCTAGTATTTGATTGTAGAGTTGGCTCAATAACTATCTACCTGAAAAATGAACACTTTTGTCACTTAAAGTAGGTGAGGTATTAACTGTCCTTAGCAATTAATTTACCTGTGCTGAAATGAGAAAAGATAGAGGTGAAAAGAGATGCACTGGTTTATGCAATAACTTACATCTGAAAAGATAGGAAACATATAAACTGTCATATAGGATAGTAAAACTTGGTGGTTATTACTGAGCACCAGTGTTATTTTCAAGAAAGAATATGATGATTTTCAGATGTTTAGTCACCAGTTTAATATGAAGTGTGAAACTCAATAGAAAGATTTAAGATTCAACTCCTGTAACTTTGAGGGCTGATCATATTCGAGAGTAGACTGAGGAACTCCATGTTAGAATAGTAACTACAGGGAAAAAATGAATTATCAGATCTAGCAAGTCTTTTATTCATGACTGGAAAGATGTAGAACTTGATTTAAAAATGAGAAATTTCTAGATATGCGCTTTAGATCGTAAGTGCCCAAATTCTGTTACCTCTCTGGCCTCTAGAGATGGCCTATTTCCTCGTGTTTGAGGTATCAACTCTTTGTTTTGGGGATCTTTGTTCAAAAAGTAGGTCAAAGTGCCATAGGAACTATCCTACTTCCATTTTTTTCATGATACATTTCATGATTTAGTCTTAAGTTTTTTTAATTGCATTTAAATTGAGGTATAAGTGACATACAACATTATATTAGTTTCAGATATAAACCTAGCAATTAGATATTTGTGTATAGAACAAAATGATAGCTACACTAAATATAGTTAACAATCTACCTCTATATATGACAATTTTTTCTTATAATGAGAACTTTTAAGATCGATCTCAGCAACATTTTTTGTTTGCTATTAAAATTATATTTAAAATGAAAATATGAATTTTATCATTCATCTTTATATTGTACTATGCCACTTATAAACATTAACAGAAAATCTAAGTCACATGTAGAATCACAAAAATTTTTCCAATTCAAATTTCTTAACTCATACATGCCTATGTATTTCATTCTTACTGGAAAAATGGAAATACAAGTAATTCAACTGCTTTTACTTTACTACTTGATTCACTCACATTTTACCAACACTTTCATGCACAAGGAATAATAAAAAAGGAACCATTGGTGTCTTGTTCTTTTCCCTTCATTCTTCCATTGTTTAAAAGTAATAACTAATAATAAGTGAAAGTAAAAGAGTAAAAAATAATACAATAAGGCTTCTTGGTCATTTGTGTTTCTAAGAACATAGAGTTGTCTTACTAGTTCAAAGCAAGCTCTGGCTGACTCTCACTGAATCCACATGTCATAGATTCACTAGAATTGCTTGCTCCTGGGGCATTGTGGATATTATATGTGACTGAAACTGCAAGAAATTGCAGACAATCATATTTCATAAAGTTCCTTTGGTCATTCACATATGCCATTGTCTCACTGGATACACAACTGCAAAAACAATATTAATGAGAATTTGAAACAGGGACAAAAGATCACAGAACCAAGCATGGGGGCCTCCTGAATACTGATTCCTGTACAACTGCACAGGTAGCACCCTCTTGAAATCAACACTTATTCTGGCTGAGGGATACAGATATACTGATGAGAGAAGACTTGATGAGACTATTTGGTAAACTATCTTTCTCAATCCAGAGAAATAAAAAAAGGATTAATTGTGGGCATACAATACTGGTGCCTTCACTTTTAGGCAGGTCTACCCTAGTGAGTTTTGTGATCTTGAATTTCTTTGCCCTCTCCCCTTAGATTTGTCCAAGGCTAAAACTTCACCTGAGACCACATTTTTTTTTTTGGGGGGGGTCTTTTATTGTCTTCTTTCTCACTATCAGGTTAATCCTGAAAAAAAAAAATATATGAATCTGTCTCTGTTTCTAAAGAACCTGACTTAAGACAGCATTTGCTTTCCAAATCCAAAACACTAATTTTTTTCTTATTGGAAATTGATAATGTTAATTTGTACACCCAGAAAAAAATTATATGTATATTAAATTTATGGTTTTGTAGATTAATATGGAACTTCTTTCTTTTATTTTATAGAACCAACTTTGTACTGAAATGGCAATGCTGCAAGTTACTAGACATAGGAATGTACTTCAGAGTACAAATAAATTAGAAAAAGGAAGTTTTGTAGGGTGTATTAGAGAAGCAACCAATGAGAAAAAAAATTACAATTCATCAAAGGTATAGGTTATAATTGATTTCAATAACTATTTTTCAATTGGTTATTAAGTGACCTTTAAAGATAATTTATGGCAGGAACTTGGTAACTAGGTATGTTGTTAAATTAATGAAGCATAAAGAAACAATTGATGTGAGGGTAAGAAGACTGAGTGAGATGAACAGAACACAACTAAGTCACTTGTTTGTATGTAGGTCCTGTTAAGAATAAAATAGTTCTACTCTGCAAAATAAAAAGGAAAAAGAGTAGATCTAGAAGGATGCCTTCTTTTTCTCATCAGTCTAATTCTCCAGGTAACTAGTTCTCAGAGTCCAGTAACATTAGCAGATGGGCATTTTTTTTTAAATCAAAGTCAAAGTTATATTTTATTTTTAGTTGACTGAAAATGATACTTTGAAAAAGGTTTTCTTATTACTTTTTATACATGTATTTCAGAGGAATAAAACTGTGACTTGTAACATTGTGTGGGACGTAATTTCACCTTATTAATATGGAAGAACTGAAAACATTGTTTTATTTTTTTAATCGAGCCTAATAATTTCAACATGAAAGTTATAATATGCTCTATCTATTGTTTCCCTAGTTCACTTGTGCTCTCTTTGTGGATGCAGAATAAAGCTGGGAGGCAGAATTATCTTTAGCAACCTCTGTTGTTCTACTTGACCCCTCTCCCCAAGTCCTGTGTAAATGGGAAAACTTCATATTTTGAATAGCTCTTCTAAGCAGTAGGACATCTTATGAGAACATAACGGAATACTGATGGTTCTAAGTCCTTTTGCTCAAAGGTTACTTTTCTCCAAAACTCTAGAGTAGCAATGGGATTGCAAGGAATGATGATCTCATTTTGCTTCAGCTTCTTTCATCTTCCTTTTTTCATTTTTCCTTCTTTCATTTCATTTGCATTATAAAAACATCTTTACTCAGTTTCACTTCACTTCCCCTCCCCTCCAGAATTCCTGAATTCTAATTGGTACCAACTGGTTTCATTTTCATCGACTACCTGAGGACATGCTGATGTACTATGGTTTGGAATCCATCCATTAATGTAATTTTCTCTTGTTAATAAGACATCTTTGATTTATTTTCAGAGCTCCACTGCATATATACTCTGTTTTCACAATGTGGTTTTAACACATTTTTCTCTCTCATTTCCTCTTTCTAGACTTCCTTCTGACAAATATTTTATGCCCCAGTAATATTTAGGCAATTCCCTTTCTCTATATCCTTGCCAACAATGAAACATTATCAGATATTGTAGTCTGGACCATATACTATGTGTAAAATGGTGTCACACTGTTATTTTAATTAGCATTTCATTAATTGCTAAATGAGTTAGGCATCTTTTCATATGTATATTGGTCATTTGTGTTTTTTCTTCCATGCAATGCCTTTCACTCACATTTCAAGTGGGTTTTCTTTTTTAAAAAATGTAATTGAGATACAATTTTCTTTTTTATTTACATATTTCAAACATTTCCTATTTTTTGTCTTATATTTTGTTCTCATGTATTTTTTAATGGAATGGAGTTCTTAATTTTAAAATAATTGAACTTATCAATTTTGTTCTCATGGTTAGTACTTTTGATGTATTTTACTTAAAACTCTGCATTTTGAGGATATAAAGCTCTAACCTGTATTTTCTTCTAATGCTTAATGTATATTTTTCCCTTTCATATGCAGGTTCTCTGTGTCTATAGAATTGATTTAGTATATCATGATATAGGAGCCCAACTATCTGTATGGTTAATTTGCTACCAATCAGTTGGTTTACATGAGATTTAAATTCAGAACCAAAGGAAGTATGTAGAAAATATCTGCATACATGTCATCCTGATATGATAGTATGCAAGTGAATCAAACAGTTTATGAAGCAGCCATCTTATTCCTGGAATGCCATTAAGGTAATATTATACTGAAGACAATAGTCAACAGATAAATTTCTTGTCCTAGCAATCCCTTATTGTAGCAGTTGTAGACATGTCCTTAGTTAACCATTTATATACCAGTTTGTTGAGAATAAGCCTTGGAAGCCCAGTCAAGAACCTATTTCTCTATCATTCCCAAGATTTTTGAAAGCATACAATCCACTGTATTACATCTTTCCTTCTTATTAACATGTTACTGACAAAGAAATTCTTATTTGTACAGTTTTGTAAATATAACCATATGCAAAGAAGTGGGAGCTTTTCTAAGAATTTGAGTATGTGGTAGAGAAAACTGTTGGTTGCAAGTCTTCCTTTCATATTTTGCTATGGATGCATGGTAGGCAGAATGACTCTCCTGCACTTTAACTTGATGTTAGTTACATGGATTGATATTTTTAACTAGATGTTAGAGGAGTCAACATAAGTGAATGCTTGAAATGTATATACATGCTTGGGTTGCCTTATTGGGTTCCTGCATTAACCGAGAAAAGCACATCCCTTGTACCCACTCACTGCCCATTTAAGGTAGGCCCTGATATGAGACTAACAGAGCATACAAAGTTGGTCTTCTACTTGAGCTGTAGTCCAGAGAAAAGGTGTTAGGTCCTGGCAAGCCCAGTCAAGTTCTAATACATGTTTCTATGAGTGAGAAAAATAATTTGTTTTTTACACTAAAAAGCATTTGACAATGTTTGTTATATTATTATTGTGAACAGAGATTAATTTTATTATTGAAATTAAAAAATGTATGTCCAATAACGTCTTAACAAGAGAAAATGTCCCTCAAATGGGAATTTGCTCATGTCTGTAGACATTTTTGGTTATCACAAATTGAGAGGTGCTACTGGCATCCAGTTAAAAATGTCAACAGTGTCCAGGATGACCTCACTTGGTTTATAAGTTTATATGTGGCACTGAAATAAATCAAATATGCAAGAAAAATATTTAATACTTCTTATCATTAGCCTGTTATATAGTTAAAGACCAAAAAACTACAATAAATGACTAGAACTTTGCTGGGAAAGTATGTTTTGGTAATATATCATAAAAGCTCCATTTTTAGATTTGTAATATTAAATGCTAATATCTTTTAATAAGTTTATAAAAATTTTATTAAATGTCCTATATTTTTAAAATATGACAATAGCTTTTTAAATTGATATGATGGAAAATGATGATAAACTATGATTACACCTATAAAATGAAAGCCTAATTATTCTCCAATATAAAAAAAAATTGCTTAAGTGCACAAACTTTTAACTACTGCTCAAATATTTACCAAGATACTTAGCAATGTATCCTCCAAAGTGTCATATTAATCCTTCATTTCTATTCCATTTTCACTGCTTCTTTTTGAGTCTCGTTCTTCCATACAGACTATCATGCTTTGTAATGTTTCCCTGGGTCCGATTTACCTTGCATATTGCTACAAAGTTAAACACTTATAAACTTCCATATTGATCATATTGAACAGAAAAAATGGAGAGGTTACTTTGAAAATTTTTCATATTTTGACAAAATTCCAATATTTCTGCTTCAAGAAAATCAGTTAAGTATCTTATTATTATTGCCTGCACATAGTATTTTTTCATTGAATATTTACTAATTCTCACAATGACTATTTTTAAACCTGCTCAAACCTATGCAAGGCGGTTTATTTCCTTCAAAGGAAAGACTTTAAAGTAGTATGTGTAGTATATGTGTGTGTAGCATAAGTAAATGCCTAATATATAGCAATTAACTTAAATATATGAGTGTACCATTTCCTTTTTATAAAAGAGATTTATTTCCTGGCAAAATAAATTTTCATACAAAATATATTAGATATTTGAATGATAAAGTGTAGACACTATCTAAGTTATGAGAAAATCTAAGCAAAAAGAGAACAGTCAAGTTTATGATAATTGATAGATGAATCAAAGGTTTCTCAAACTTAAGGAAATCCTGTAGCTGAGAGGAAAACTGGAATGGCCAATAGGATATTGGAACAAACCAGAAATAAGCAACTACTGTTATGAATCCAAAATTAAGATGTAAAAATTGCCCTCAAATTCCCTGTTAATGTTAAATTGCAATATTCTTAATGTAGCTTATTTAGCTTAATTTAATGTAGCTTATTTATCATTAACAACTCCTTTTTAATCAGATCATCTGTCTGAAACATATTCACCTTTAATAGAGAAGTTAATAGCATATATAATTTGAAATAAAAGCAATGTATTTTGAATGAATGTTTTCTATGTATATTAAACCTCTATGCTTTTCTTATGAAAATGAAATTTAAAGAGATGTTTTGGGCAATGGGGGTAGCTACCCTACTCTTCCCCAACTTCACTGGCCTAAAGAGTCTAAGTATTAAAGAACTAAATTTCCTGCTTTCAGGGAGGGATCCTTAATACAAAAGACAAATTTACAAAATTGTTTCCATTACCAACAAATATCATAAAGCAAAGTGACAGTACTGCATAAGCACAGAACTACAGCACCAGAAGGTAGTGGAAGAATGCATTTTCTATCCAACTTTAACTGATGAGAATGAATAACCAGGAAAAATGTTATAGAGAATAAAATATCAGCAAAATCTATAAAAGTGCCATGACGAAAATAAGGGGCTCATCTTTCTAAATTCTGTGAGAGAACACTAGAATAAATTAAGGGAATCTCACATTATGTGCTACCTTTTACAATTTTATGCTTCTTTACACTTTTTATTAATTGAATGACAATTTCTATTTACTACAGAGCACCAGGAAATTCTGACACACAGTGAAATATTTTGCTTCTCAAAAGAGTGAAAGGCATTCTCGTCCCTTAAAGGTAAATGAAAATAAAAATAAAGAGCATTGCTTAGCATGTTAAAATTCTGAAATCAAATTAAAAAATGTTTTTGTTATGATAACCAAGGCATGAATAAGCAATTCAATTAATGTATCATTAAAAATCAGTAAGTAGATTATAACTTCTGATTTGAGAAAGTAGATCTTAGACATATGCTTTTGACCCAATGGTAGCATCACAGTATAAGTCTATACATAGAGTCAGAAAGGATTTAAATAACTAACACGTATTCTCGTGGACAAATATACCTGTGGTGACATTTGTAAGTGCAATATCTTCAATCTAAGCAGCTTCCAGCTAGGGTAATAATGTTATCTGGCTACCACTATACAATAGTATTCAATTTATACTGTATATTTAATCCCTAAATATTTATATTTGTGTGTATTTTTTACCTCACATCAGTATAGTTCAACAAAATGTTATGGGTTTTGATTTTGTTGCTATAAACCCGTGTTCTAATTAAGAAAAAGTGAAAAAAATATTAGACATAATGGGCTTAAACATATTTTACTGGAATGTTTAAACTTACATAGTTATTATAGGAAATACAATATGTGATTGGGAGTAAAAGTTTTCCTTTTATGACCCTGATTGCAAAACTAAATTTAAGGTATTATTTTACTTCCAGTTTTACCCAACCCTTGACAATGTGGCTAGACTGAGCCATTGCTTGTTTTCACAAAACATTTAATAGAAAACAGTCAACTAATTCATTTACACATCCTATATGGACACTTTCACACACACAGCTTTACTGTGTAACTGTGACTTTGTCTTGGTTGCTATCACAAAATACCACAGACTGAACAACTATAAAAACAGAAATTTATTTTTAACAGTTGAAGAAGCTGGATCAGAGATCAGGATGCCAGTACGGTCAGGTAAGGGCCTTTTTCTGCTTTACAAACTTCTGATTATATATTCACATAGTGAAAGGGTCTAGGTAGCTATAATTTCTTTGGTAAGGGCACTAATGCTATTCATGAAGGAAATACACTCATGACCTAATCAACTCCCAAGAGAATAATGAAACCAAAAGCTGGTTCTTTGAAAAAAATAAAGTAGACAAACCTCTAGCAAGACTCATGATGAAATAAAGGAGAAAAAACAAAGCAAAACCCTAACAAATGGAATTAGAAACAAAAGGGAGAATTTATAACCAGAGGATCAAACGAGGCTATGATGAACAGCTATGTGTTAATAAATTGAATAACCTAAAAGAAGTGAGCAAATTCTTGGAGTTATAGAACTTTCCAAGATTGAAACAGGTAGAAATAGAAAGCCTAAAAAAAAATAATCACAAGCAAGGAAACTAAAAGAGTAATATCCCAAAAAACAAAAGTCCAGGTCCAGACACTTTTACTTATGAGTTCCATCAAATATTCAAGGATGAACTGATACTGACCCTTCTCAAAATCTTCAAAAAAATTGAGGAAGAGGGAATGTGTCAACACATTTTATGATACTAACATTACATAAACAGCAAAAGCAGACAAGCATATCACTAAAAGAAAAGTAGAAACCAATTTCCCTGATGAACACAGATGGACAAATTCTCAACAAAATCTTTTCAAACTGACTTCAACAATACTCTGCTTTAAAAAAGATGAACTCTTTCCAATTGTAACAATATGGATGAAATTGGGGGGGGGGATACAATATCATTTCACTCCTATGTGAAATATAAAGAAAGAAACATAGGGTCAGACAAAACCAAACTAAAAACAAGCTCTAGAAATACAACTTTAAGGCTGAGGGTACCAATGGGGAAAGGGAGGTAACGAGCAAAGTTGGAAGAGAGGACAAAGGGATATGTTGGAGGACCATAAAGGCCTTGCTAGTGGTCGTATTGTGGTACCATAGGTCTAAAGAATTGTGAGCATATATAATTTAATCAAATACAGTATTGCAAACTGATGATACCTCAATTTTAAAAATATATAAAATAAGTAAGCAAGTGCAAATGAAAATTAGGGGGCAAAACAAGCTTATTGAGATTAAAAAAAATGCACTTTTGTTAACACAGATATAGGTAGGAACTCAAATAATGCCCAAAGAAGAACAAAAGTTAGGAGTTTTAATGGAAAGAAAAAAGGAGGATGAAGTAATGGTCATGTGAAGGGGCCATGCATATAATAAAATACCAAGTGAAGGGTTCACATGGTAAAAGTAAGCTAAAAGTTTGTTTTTTTCCAGTCCTTTCAAAAAAGATATTCTCATTCTTGAAGGCTTCTTGATCCAATTCATATAAGAATGTTCCTCTGAAATGGCTACACCTCCCCTCACCCCATTTTAAAATGGTTCCACTTACATGAAATTTGACATTGCAAACAGCTAAGATTTTGAAGATCTTCAATACCACTTAATAATGAAGCTCACTGGTTCAGTTCAATTTTACTGGTAAACAAAAAAGGCAGTTTGATAACACCTAAATGTAATTAAATCTACGTGAGAAAGATCTCCTGTAGATTCTTTGAGTTATTGGTTCACTAAAGACTACTGAGGACTTCTATCCAATCAATAGTATTATTAATGTCTGACATCTAATTTGTTTTCCCTTGAAATCTTTCTTAGGTGGTATCTCCCTGGTGATGCAGCAGTTAGGCGCTGCGCTGTAGAGCTGTCAGCAGCGGCGACACGAGTTCGACACCCGGCCGGGGAGATTCCCACAAGGCGTGGCAGACCTCTGCCTCACCTGCTGCTCCCCTCAGCAGTGTGTTTCCTTCGATCTGCCTATTCTTCTCCCCACTCTGTCTCTGGTGAACCCTCTTGCTGCCCCACACCGCTGGCCTGTACCTTGCATGCATAAATAAATCTTAAAAAAAAAAACCAAAAATCTTTCTTAGGTGTCCCTGGGAAATCTTTCTTAGGTATCCCTGGGATATATTATATCGTGCTAGTCATGCCACCCTTCATGTTTTACTGATAGCAGACCTGCTCAAGTTATATCTCCTGAGACTACTACCAGTTGTGTTTTCTGAGTTTCTTTTTGTATTTCCTTCAGTCTTCTAGGTCAGAGTGATTTATGCATAGTGTTGTTTCTTTTCTTGCTTCTGCTGTCATCTTCTGTCTTAATGGCATGCTTATGAGGATGGATGCTATTATTAGTCTCACTTGCTTACATAGTATGGAATCATTATAATCTCAATGGAAGAAGAGGGACAAAATGATTCAATTATAATGGGTTTAGTAGAAAAAGCTCATGCATCATTCTGTATATCTCTTTATTTTTATAAAAACATTTGAAATTTTAAGACTTTTAAACCAAACTATTAAAAAATTAATAAAACTTCACCTTTGCAGTTCTCATGATTTTTAAAACATGTAGTTCTTATACAGTTATACTTGTCTACCTACAATGAACATTAGAGTATCCACTTTAGGTCAGGATCCTAACCAGGTTCCCTAATTGTATGTCCATGGTAACTTAAGTAAATAAGACCAATCTGAAAATCTCAGTATTTTATATAAAGGAGACAGTAAAAAATGTGACTTAATTCATTACGACAAAAATTTTTACAATAGCAGGTCCTCTAGCATACTCCTTTGAAAATAATAAACTATCATTTTTCAACATAAAATTGGCCTCCTGTTTCTTAACACAAGAATTTAGATGTTACTTACTATGGTCTTTTTATTACCTTTAGACTATCTTAAAATAATCTGAGTAAGCAGACATTTATAAAGTACTTATAAATTTGACTCCCTTCTACAATTTTGAAACAGGTCCAGATTCAATCGTAAGTAGAATTTCTATCCTACATTTTCAGCTTGTCAAAAAATTAACATATTTTACTATCACACAGGACTGTGGGCCAGAGGCTTTTTCTTTTTCAATTTTAATCACACTATTATTTTCCCACTTGCAAAGATGTTAAAGCAGTGACAATATTCTTCCAACAATCAATCTGTCAATGCATTTATCTGCTGATGAGTTTAGACTACCATTGGCACCTTCATAACACCATTTCTTGATCTGAATCTGCCTAGTGGATAAAATTATTACAGTTTTTCTACAGCCACAATAAATGTACATTTTTTGTTTTTTGCCATATGGCTCTGCCTCAACAAGTGGAACCTCATTCACTGTATCGAATTCCAAGGAGTTGAGGAAAAACTATGCATTTTTTAAGTGATATGTAGCTCTTTGGTGCGATATGACAGAATCTGAATAGTGAAGACTAAATTGTCTTGTATGAATGTTAAATTTCTATTTATAAGAAATTTTTACTTCTAGTATCTTGTTGGAATTCAGTACAAGTTGGCTAGGCAAATAAGGACACATTTAATTTTGTAATCATAGGATTTAAAATAATTTTTAACAGACCCTTTATAAATAAAAGGCTAATGAAGGAAGTGGCCGTACATAAATAAGACTCTAATCTTCTCCAGAGACACTAATAATTCATTTGATAACTCAACAATCCAAATTTTCTCAATGTTAATCCACAGGTTAGATTGTTATGCTGGTATTGCCTGTTTCACAGACAATCATTAACCTATGTGTTTTGGAAGTCAATCAACCTGTGTTAACTATACACAGAGTTAAACTGATCAATAGTCCTTAATGCTTCTAGTTCTTCTGCAGATTGCTGAGGAGCGATTTTCCAAGGAAATGGCTCAACAAAGGGAGTTTCTTTAAAAGACTTATTTGTGGGCCTCCCTGGTGGCTCAGCGCAGAAGAGGGAGCCAGGTCAGGGCAACCCCACCGAGGCAAGCCAAAGCCCTCCAGGTGTGCACGCCCCCGCACTGCCGCGGCCCTGCCCTCCAGCCGTGCAAACAGCTGCGCCCCGCCCTCCAGCCGGCAACCAGCCGCGCCCCCACCTGCCCTCCAACTGCCTGCACAGTCCGTGGCCCCGCCCTCCAGCCCTACACGCGTGCGCAGCCACACCCCCACCCTCTGGTCGTGTGTGCTGAGCCGCTGCCACCCTCTAGCAAGTAGAACCAAGAACCATGCCTGCCGGCACCAACAGCACAGGAATGCAACGATCAGAGCAAAGCAGAAGGCCAACAACAGGAAGAAAAAAAATTAAAAATGACCCTCAAAACAATTCACCACAGAATGAAAACCCTTCTTCAGAACCCAATAATATGGACATAGAAGATTACATCTGCCTAACAGATAAAGAATTCAGAATTGCCATAATAAAAAAAAAAGAATTAAATGAGAAGAACAAAGAACTGAGGAATATAAATGAAGAACTGAAAAAAGAGAATGAATCCATAAAGAAGAAAATGAAAGAAATGGAGGATTTACAAACATTAGTAGAGAGCCATAAAAGTAGATTAAAACACATGGAGGAAAGAATAAGCACTCTGGAAGATAAAGATACTGAAAGAACCAAGACAGAAAATGAAAAAGAAAAACAAAGGAAGAAGAATGAGGAAAAGCTTCAGGAACTATCTGATACCATGAGAAAAGGAAATATCAGAATCATAGGAATCCCAGAAGGAGAGGAGAGAGACAAAGGCACAGAGAAACTTCTCAAGGAGATAATTGAAGAGAACTTCCCAAACATGAAAAAGGAAACAAAAATCGACATACAGGAAGCCAGAAGATCTCCAAATTATTACAACGAAAGGAAAAAAAAAAGCAAGACATATGATAGTAAAACTATCGAGAATTCAAGACAAGGAAAATATATTGAAAATGATGAGGACCAAGAAATAACCTACAAAGGAAACCCAATCAGGCTGACATCAGATTTCTCTGAAGAAACATTAAAGGCAAGAAGAGAATGGAGAGACATATATAATATACTACATGCCAACAAATGTCAACCAAAAATATTGTACCCTGCAAAGCTCTCCTTCCTCTATGAAGAAAGAATATGGATCTTCTCTGACAAACAGAAACTACAGAAATTCATCACTACCAAACCCCCACTCCAAAACTTACTACAAGAAACCATGAAGACAAAACGAACAGAGGAAAGACCAGGAAATACGGAATTAGGTAAGGACTAGAACCACAAAAAGGTAAAAAAAAATAATAATAAAAATAAAATAAAAAAAACAAATATGGATGACAGTATATCAATATTAACTCTAAATGCAAATGGACTAAACACACCAATTAAAAGACACACCATAGCAAGATGGATCAAAAAACAGAACCCAACCTTCTGCTGTCTACAAGAACACACTTAATTGCCGAAGATAAACAGAGATTAATAGTTAAAGGATGGAAAACAATCCTACAAGCAAATGGACCAAGAAAGAAGGCAGGAACAGCTATACTTATATCAGATAAAATAGACTTCAAACTTAAAAAGGTAAAAAAAGACAGAGCTGGTCACTACATCATGATAAAGGGGACAATAAAACAGGAGGATATAACAATCATCAACATAT